>JAQIWD010000967.1:0-15313 GCA_034694825.1 Anurida granaria
AAAAAAATTGTCCCAAGATCCCTTCCAGCAACACCGCCCGTCTTCACTCGGGCCTGCCAAGCAGAAGTTTGTATTTGTAGTTAGTGTAGTTTGATCAATTCACTGAAAATTGATTAGTTGACGATTTGGTTTACTGACCGTGAACCCTGGTGGGCAGCAGCGGGACTTCCCTTCTAGGATGAGGAGTTGCTTCCCAAAACGGGATAGGAGCGTATACTTGGGCTTGATGGAGCAGCACCCAATCTTTAGTTGGGAAATGGACTCCCCGATTAATACACCAGCGGGACTACAAATCGTCACACTCTGAAAAATAAAACATTTTAGAACTATACTTTTCACTAAATGAAGTCCCATCATCTCTGCATGCTTTTTGAAAGTGACTCACTGAAATGCCCATTCGGTGTGAGACCTTGAGAACTGGTGTGTCGTCGGAGGCATCCATGACCAGGAGGCAAATGAGGGACTTGCCATCGGTCACACAAGTCTCAGTCACATCGTACACTTTTAACACCACGGATTCATCCTCTCCTATAACCTGAAAACGAAGACTCCGCTCTCCCGGATCTGGAAATATTAATTCCAGGATTCAGCTAACCTAACACCGTGACATTAAACTGGTTCGAAGTTTTAAGCATAAGACTGACCTGAAAACGGAATGACCTTGAGGGTATCGTGAGAAGATTTCGGCACAGGAGGAGACCCTTCTTTCCCTTTCCCTTCCATTTTGTCACATACCAATGCAAAGACTGGAAGTGTCCCTGGAGATTCCAGGTATGGATTGGTGAATAATTGAACCAATGTCCAGCCCCCATCCAAATATACTCCATGTCTTCTTGACCAGGAATTCGTGTCGCATGCAATCCTTTGGTTCAAAGAAATTCCGAAGTATGGAAAGTACATTGCATAAATTTACAATGGAAAGGTATAGTAAAGTTTAGACGTGGGAGCGCCGGGGACTTGCCAACCTGGTGCCTGGAAAGAAGGGAAAGAATGGACGTAGTAGATACTTCTTCCTTTCATCTTTTCGTTTTCCAGTTTACGAAATTCCTTCCAACGGTGCCGCCCTGCGTCTGATCTACTGGAGCCACTTACGCAGACATTCTGAATACAGTAAAAAAACAACAAACAAATACATGTGGGTAATAATGGAAAAGAATGAAACGATTCATATCAAATTGATTTCACCTGTTCGATTGGATTGCCGACCGGGACCGGCCGACGCCGACCCGACCCAGGCCGGAAGGAATCAGTTTCTCTACGCACCCCCTTCCTTCGTTCTATCACCTCCCTGATTGTTAAAGTAGTTTTAAATTTTAAATTACCGATATTTAAGTAAACTTGTGCTACTACACTGTTGTTTTACTTTGTACTTGTACCTGGTCAGATGGTGGGTAGGGTACGTCTCGCGGCTTCTAAACTATTTACTACAAGTTCAGGCAGGATGAAATGACGCTGTAGTGTCCCCGTCCCCTTCAAGTTAGTGTCCATGAATTGACTTGACTGTTAAACTGCCTTGCCTTAAGTTGGTAGGTTTACGACAACCTATAAAAATGATACACATAAATATCACACTAACAAACTGCAGAATGAAAGTTTGCAGATTTTGACTGCAGCTGATTCTGTAATAAAAAAAAAAAAAAAGGATTTTGGATTTTGTGTGAATAAAAGGGAGCATTCATAAAGGACGTACCCAGCACAGTTTATACCCCAGCACGACCCCCTCCTCCAATCTATTCTCGTCCACTTTGGACCGACCCCTGCGGACGTCCACTTCGCCAATCAAATCCAAGAAAAGCTTGTTTTCACGCTTACTTCCAATTAATTTGGTCAGTTCTGTCAGTTTTTGAAATAAAATGACAATGGAAAAAGTCCCGCCACTACAATTCGTTTAGTTTAAATATTTGTATCCAATGATAATCTGCAATATTTATGTGAACGCGCAATAGAAATAGAAACTTTTTGATTGGGTTGCAAAAACACGTAGGGTTGCAGCAGTTTTAGTGGGAATTCTCCTAAGTATGATATTTTGCGTCGAATTATCCTGCATCTAATTCTACAAGATAAATTTATAAATACTCAAAAGCGCAAGATTATTTCTTTGCGAATGGAGGACACATTGCTCATTGCTGCAACTTTAGGCAACCAGAACTGAAATTCTAACACCCCAAAGCACTGGGAAAATTGCATTTTGTACAAAACAGTTTTCATGTGGCTGCGGCAACTTTAAAAACTACATACATAAGTAAAAGTGAACGCCACTTTGCCTTGACCCCCCCCCCCCCTCCCTCCCTCCCCATCGTCCATTTTATCTGTTTCCGATTTTCCTTTACCTCACCCTCTACCGTCGCGGACGTCCTTTTTGAATGCTACCTAACTCAAATCTGTGATTTCTTCAATCTCTCCCCCTTCCCTTGCCTTATGCGTTGTCTCGAAGTGGGTGAAGTGTGAGGTACCGTACCTCTTTGCGGTGATGTGCTTGTTGTTGTTTTGAAGAAGGAAGACGAATTTGGTGGTGGTGGTGTGGTGGGTGGAGCTTGAATGGACGAGTGGAAGAATACCGTAAATGTAACATTTCTAGTTACGAAAAATCTCAATAACATATCTAATATAAACCTCTAGTTTTTGAGAAATTTGCAATCAGCCAAACGTCCAAACATCCTTTTTACAGTTCATATCCTTAGACATAAGAGACTCAGCGTTTATTCTAGTGATGTAAATAGGGCCTCAGACTAACGTGCTATACACGTATAATTAATTATTCATGTATAAATTAAATGACATCACTGGATGAAAATTAATTCGTAAGGTAACTTTGGCTCTGAGTGTATTTAGACTGCCATATTCTATAGTTATTTACTTCCTTGTAGTTTCCAGTTTAATGACTCACCGACGTCCTTTACTGTCCAAGTCCGATGGTAGCAAATCTGGTTATCCATCCGATCCACTCACCCGAGTTTTCACATGAAAATATTTTGATAGAAGGAATCAAGTCCACTCTTAAGGTCAGTCCAAAGTCAAAAAGTTATCTAATGTGCTTTTATCTTTTCATTGAGTTGACTTCTCATAATTTAATAACTCTGATGAATACCTAACTTTATATTTTCGAAAATGCAGAATTGCCTGAAATACCACAAAAGTACGCTTCGAGAGAAGGTGATCCAGTATTTGTAGAATTACGGTAATTTGGTATTTTTATTTTGAGTGCGTGAGTTCCTCCTCTCCTCCCGAGGGAGCCAATGGGGACAAAGTGAAAACGTTCCTGACGTTTCTCTGAAACCTTTTCTTCCCTTTCCTTTTCCTCACAATCTGAAAGATACCGTAGGAGGAGGATGCCTCGTTTTACGACGCTCTTCTAATCTTTGTGTGTAAACAATCAATCAAGGTAAATCGTTAGCAGTGTTAGAGTTAATTAATTGACATCATCACAAAGTGATTTTTACACAGTCCTTATTGTCTTCCCTTGTCAATCAGGAAGTAGAAGTAGATCATCAAACGTTTTCTAGATCCGTGTACCGGTGTGTCTGTGTTGTGGCCTTTAAACCCAGTGAGTCCAGTATCCTCCGTTCACCGTTTTGTATTCATTATTAAATTCGAGGTACAAAAAATTATTTTATTTTACATGGCACATGATGTTAAGTTTTTAAAACACTAAAAGCTAGTTAATACTCATTTTCTCAAAAACTTTGGGTTTAAAGGGAGGAGAATCCAGGAATTTCCCATACACTAATAGAATAAAAATGAAAATGTAGCATAAGCGTTTTTAAGTCTGTCCGAGTAACTTCTAAAACTTCGTTTTTTGATTGATTTCTAGCTCTGATCTGCGACAACGACTGAATGACTTCATGGAATGAAACTGATTAACTGAATTGTCCAAATTGAGAATTTAATTGTTTGATTATTCATGGACTTTAGTGGGGGAATGATTTTCGGTCTCGTAACTACGCATGCTCAAGGGTTACCTAATACTGTCATGGAGAATCCAGAGACAGATCTGGAAAGTGATGACGGAATTTGGGAAGACAGAGGAATCGGGAAGACAATAGCAGCGGTGCGGAGTGACCTCTTGGTACGGGTATCAGGAGGAGAAATCAAGTTCAGACGCTTCCTAAAGACGCTCATCACAATCACTCTCCTCGTAAGTCGAATTCACAAAAAATTGAAATATTGATGATTGATGAATAATCTTTTATGAATTTGTTAATTAAATATTTCTCAATTAATGAATTTAATTCTTGGACTTCCAGTGTCCCATCCTGGCCGTTTCCTGTCACCCCACCCTGTTGAAAAGGAGCCCGTCGTCCTTGGGATTGACCCATGGGGAACTGGATAAAATTGACACTCCAGAGCCCCAGTACATGGTAAGTTCCCAAATGAATTGACCTCGAAGGTCATCTGAGGACGGGATCATGATTTATACGATTTCATTTTTCAGTGTTTCCGGGATGAACATTGTGCCCGTGGGTCATTCTGCAATGACCCTACCAAATCTTGCGTCCCTTGTCTCGTGGAAGAATGCTCAAAATGGAAGCGACTTCCAAGTACCACAACCAACTGCATCAAGGCACAGGAACACTGCGGAAACTGCCTCCCGGGGTATTCGACAATATTTCAAATGCATTACAGTTTACACCTAACTTTGAATCTCGGCATTTTAAGTGGCGTTTTTTTTTTATTGTTCTAAAAATTGCAATCTGATTTGTGTGTTATGCAGGTACTCTGATCATCACGGGCATTGCCAACCTACCAATGACCACTTTTTCAATCACGGAAAAAATCAGACAGCGTCATCCACATTCCCAGCGATTGCAGAAGGAGGGAAATCTCAAAATGGTGAGAGACATCAAGTAGCAAATCCAAGATTACCTCATTTTTCATCTTTTTTTGATTAGTAGTTGACCATTTAAGTTAACTGTAATTCAAGTTCTTATTAAGTGTCCCATTTACCACCAACGTCCAGTACATTCTACGGGTAGGGTCAAATTCGTGATTAGCAAACGTTTCGCCGCAAATTCTCCAGCATCTCCTCTTTTTGCCAACTTGTTCAGACTTTGTTCTGATCTGTCTGTTATCTCTTCCTCCATTTCCAGATTTCACATTCCTGAATTGGGGTCTTCTGGGAGCGATTCTTGGCCTTGTCCTCCTGTCAATTTCAACCCCAGTCTTCATCTACGTCTTCTCCAGGCAAAGGAACCGACCACCTTCGAAGTCCTCCTTACAAGGTCAAGGTCAGTCAACACACACTTGGCATTTAGTAACAATTGACGACCCGAGAGTGACTCATGTTTCAAGCCCCACAAATCCAGTTCCAAACAAGAAGTAAGTGTTGATTGTTTTCAGGAGACCGAGAAGGGATGATGGAGGGGGAGAGAGAATTCCAGAGGCCCCCACCTTACAATCCAAGCATGGTAAATCATCCTCTTGCCCCACCTTTTTACCGCGACGAAGGGTCATTTTACCACTGGACATCACCGCCACCCTCACCACACAACATCCAGGACGAGAATCCATCCATGGCCATAGCGTTCAGGACTGGACAATTTCCGTAAGACAACTCATAATGAATAATTATTGATATCGGAAACGGGATGAGTACTATGTGTAATTGTTGTTTACTGTCAATTCCAGGACAATCCAAAATCATCCGGGTGAAGGGATTACTGGCGGAGATGGACAGGAGGGAGAGGTAGCCCAAGAACCATCGACACAAATGGAGCCCCGGTAAGTACAAAGGAAGGACAATATTAACAGAAAGAAAACCTAACAGAAACGAATCCAAGCGGCCAGGGGTCATAGTCATAATGGAATCAGGACTCATCAGAATTTTGCCTTTGTTTCTCCAGATCCGAACCTGCTTCCATCCCGCAGAGTTTGGAAATGGAGGATGACGGCAATCAGGACTCTGGATTGTTCCAGGGATCCGCAGGTGAGAATGAAGGGATTGAGGTGGGAGGTCAATCCCAAGACCCGGTTCCAGAATTACCTCTGCTCGACCTTCAATTCCTCCTAGAAGTGGTGCTGTACGGAGCTGAGCAAGGACAATTACCACAACCACCACTGCCACCAGCACAGACACAGTCACCACCACCTCCTCCGCCAATGCCACCAGCACAACCACCAGTTGTCTTTCATCCTGAATGGACTTACACTTACCCGGATCTCGAATTCATGGTTTTGGGTGGAGAAACTGTCCCACCGACTTACGAGATCTCATCCTCAGATATTGACAGTTCAGATGGAGTTGTTCCTCAGATTACCACCGGAAATGAGGACCTACCTATGGATATGTCCTTCTATCCCTAAATATACCAAGAAGCATTAAATCTCATACAACAACGCCTCTCTTCCATCTCTGTAACCCTGAACCGCTCATGACAATAAACTCAGAGTTTGATATATTATCATCTTCTAGTTTTTCAACTCATTCATTCATCTCTTCTTCATTTGATGGAAATGGAAACCAAGAATTCCGTTTTCGTTTCGACATTTCTCTTCAGCGTGCCTCTTTTACCACCCACCAGAAAAGCGTCCGCGGAAATGCAAACTTAAGAGATTTCTTTTTGTGTGTATTTTTGTTTCGGTTGAAGCAGGAGAGGGGTTGAGTTGAGCGAATGAGATAAAAGATGATGGCAAGAAATGCTCATCTGTCAGGTGTGAACATAGACGCGGAGTCTGCAAAGCAGAGGGGGGACAGTGACACTGCTTAGCAGTGATTCACTATTCACTCACTGTTCACTGCAGTGAATAGTGAGTGAGTGAGTGAGGCATGGTTAGCAGTGAGCAGGGAGTGAGTGACTTGATTTTTGTGCAACAGTGAGTGAGCGATCAGTGAGTGAATGCAGTCAGCGGGGAGCAGTGACACTGGCCATTCGCCGTTAAGAATTTTCTTTTACTTTTCAACTCACTAAGCTACGAAACTGAGAAATTTTTATTTTATTTTTGTGCATATGTATCTATATATTATATATATAAAATAAATATATAATATAAATATTATATATAAATTTTATATTATTAATAATATTTTTATTATATATATATAATATTATAATATTATATCATATGATATAATATATTAATATATTTGTATAACGTATGTACATAACATACATTATATAAAGCGCGCGTCGGTTCTTTTTCCCTGATTTGTTGAATTTCCGACGGCGTCTGTTCATCAGTGAGTGAATTGGGCTCCCTGAAACCCAACACTGAAGAGTGAGTGAGTGAATGAGCCGACAGTGGAACAGTGAGTGAGTGAATTCAAAACCCAGTCACTGTTGAGGCTACAGTGAGTGAGTGAAAAAGTTGGTCACTGTCCCCCCTCTGCTGCAAAGTGTAATCCTCGCCTAGTTTATCCGAATATTCATGATCGAGTAGTACTAAACTAACACCTGTAATAGTACTAAACTAATACCAGTAATAATCAAACCACTGAAAATAAGTTTACGACAAATATCTTAAGGTTACGTTCGATTAATTTAGACTCGCCAAAATATCCCTAATTAATCGGAGGCGCAACGAAACATTCAGCCAAGTATTCAGTTCGTCTTTGAATGAGTGCCCTGAAGCGCCCGCATCGTTCAGCATGCGCACCTTAGTCGCGGTGTCCACCTTCGAAATTAGGTCTGGAAGCTATTTGAATCTCTAAAAAAAAAAAAAAAAAAAACAAGCAGGAATGACGAAATTGCAATTGTGGCGATGAAGTTTATATTTAAATTATAAAATTTGTGTCGACTTTCCATTTTAGGAATTATTTTTTGATGTGGGTATTGATACAGAAATACAAAGGAAATACTTTGACAGGTAAAAGATAAAATTGAATCACACTTTTAAATTGGGAAATCTGAAAACTTGACTGTTTAGCAGTAACACTTACGTAAAAGCATTAACATTAGATGCTACTTGCTACGAATAAGGCAAACCGTAAGCGTCAACTTTTTAGTCATTTTTGAATTTCCAATTATTTAATTAACTACACAACATTCCAACAATACAATAATTTATTTAATTATAATTTCATTTGTTACAGCCAAAAAACCTAAGAATTCAACAAAATCGTGTGTGAAGTGTCTCCAATATTTAAATCCCTCTCCGGATACTGATAAATCGAAATGTTAATACGCTGCCAAGGAGGAAGTAGCGCATGAGGACTCTCACCTATGGACTTGAGAAGAAAGTGCAAGTGAGGGGGGTTGAGGAATTCCGTTTCCCCTTCCTTTCCTCCCTTTCTTTTCTCCTGGGAAAAGTCAACGCCCCACCAAAACTCAGAAAGCAACGTCTAAATAAAATCCAAGAGGTCAACTCACGTCCTTACTAAAACGGTAAGTTTAAGTATAAGATGTTATAACTAAATTGTGTAAACACACTTTAACCTGTTCTCACTCATGCTTTGAAAATGTTAATACAACACATACACGGTCGATTTGAATTAATTTTATCCTTTCCTTATGGTTAAACTTTCAGTTCCATCCATACATCGCCCCCTGTCCAAATTCACTAACCATACGTCATAGTTGATGTGTCCGTATTCGTGCGTGGATTGTCACTGTAATGACTGGTCTTGGGAGTTGGGTGACAATGGAAACAGAGTCGCTCAAAAGTGGTATGAGTGAGGCAATGGGGAAACCCCGGACAAAGTCAACTCGACCTCAAGAAATTCCACAGAATCACAATCAACACGGTGGTAGAAGGAACCGGGATGGCAATGGAAGCAGAAGCGGAAGTGCCATGTCCCTTTCCATGCCCATGCCCACCAGACATCCGACAAGGAACCACCACAGCTCAACACACAACATAAGGTAAGGTCAGCATACTAGAGAATAAGTTGTCGAATCCAGCGGTTGAGATTCGAGTTGATTATACTCATAGTATTTTGGATTGTCCTCACAGGTCTTTGCGTGGTGGTTGTCGAGAGGAGCCTCTGCTGGAAAGGTCTGGTGGGGGTAGTGGTCGGGAGGAAGAAGGGACCCCTGGTAGTGGAACAGTCACTGGGACTAGTAGGATGAAAATGTCAGACTACTCTCCAGAAGACAGGAATCCACAAACGCAGCAACAATTTACAAATCAACAGCAAGTTAGTTTATTTGGATCAGTTGGATTCCATCAATCACATCACCTCTAGTGCAAATTGTACGATTGTGAATGATTTGATTAGGATGATGGATGGGCAGACACGGCTACTGCAGTCACTGGAAACACTTCCGACAGGTCACTCTCCCCGACAGAAACTAATCGGAACAGAGGACTCAAATGGGCTCAACTCGACACGGATGACCAAGGGTCACTCCCCCTGTCATGGGTACAAAGGTATGTGGAATTATCAAGTGTAATTCACTCTTTTTCAACCAAGCTCTTAGTTAATTCGTTCTTATTTTGTTTCTAGATACCTGGGCACCTGTATGAGTGGACTTGTGGCGTTGCTCTGTTTGGCAAGTCCAGTTCTGATGGTCGTGGGTCCTAAAGTTGGTTTCCCGTCCTGGCGACCTTCTGTTAGTGGGCCAGAGTGCGGCACTGAGTGTTCTGCCCTCCTTCTCAGCCTTTCCCTCAAGATGGTGGCGCTGGGTGGGGCTGTTTGGGCTATTTTCTGGAGGGGTCCACCTGCGACCATGCCACGGATCTTCTTTTTTCGATCAGTCACACTCCTACTCGCATTCCTCGCCACTTTTACATTCTGGCTTTTTTACATAGTGAGCCACATTCTGTCAATTTGAGTCTCATCCACAAACAAACTGCCAAGTTCATTAATGAACGAAAATTCCTTTTCTTCCACCTCTAGGTTCGGGGAGAGGAGGAATTGTCGACACTTGGGGCGACTGCATTTGCGGGAGGATTGGCAGATGTACTCTTGGCAGTTCACTACTTGGGGATACTCCTAATGGAAGTTCGGCATCTCTCACCCTCCTTCCAGGTTAGGATCTCTTGAGTTTTGTTCCACTATTAAACTCCTTTCTCATTCGTCAAGAATTTTTAAAAACGACGAGGATAAAAGGAATGTTCTATCCTTTAGATCTCAGTATTACGATCCCCTGACGGGGTAGAGCGAAAGTACTTGATTGGACGACTCAGCATCCAACGGGCAGCAGTATTTGTACTGGAGAGATACTACGCCGAGTTCCCTTCCTACAATGCACAACTGGAGCGACTCCCACCACTCCGCCGGAGACACAATTCGCTCACTCATGCTCCATCATTTAAGTTTTATCAAATTGATGGAGTCTCCTCTGCTGCCGTAAGAATAAGAACATATGAACAATTACAAACCGATTCCCCAACTCAATTAAATAAGGTTGTACTTACTTGGCTCCTTTTGTAGTCAATGGTCCGGTCACAACGAGGAATTTCCCACAATGAGAGATTTTACGAGGAGCAGGAATTTGAGCGTCGCCTGAGAAAGAGGAGAGCACGACTCATAGGAGCCACTGAGGAAGCATTCACGCACATAAAAAGACGGAGGGACCAACAAGGTAACCGACTGTTGGTATAGTCAGTGTGGTTGAACCACGTCGACCTACTACGCTAACGCGGCTGGATGGAGTTTTGATTTTATTTGTATTGTCGTTAGCGGGTACCGGGATTCCATTGGATTGCGTTGAGGCAGCTGCAGCAGTTTTCCCATCTCTTGCTCGACCCCTTCAGAAATACCTCCGTGTCACTCGTCAACTCCCTTGGCATACTGCGGAGAGTGTCCTCAATCACCTAGCAACTTCACTTCGTCTCGGTCTCGCCCCCAGAGCATTCCTGGACAAGTTCACCAACACGCCGACACCCCTACACGTAAGCTGTGAATAAATTCCTGTTCTGAAATGGTTTTAGGTGCAACAACCTTCTGTTTTGTTTTTAAAATTTTTATATAAACATGTTCTGTTTTTTCACAGACGATGGGTGGCAGTGGGAGCGTGTCTTCTTGGGCCTTGGTTTCGGATGTTTCCGTCTCCCGAACAATCCGAGGGAAGACGACATTTCTGCTCCGAGGAGGGGAGGAGAGTCTCCTCGTCTCTGTCTCAACGCTTCCCCATTTCAACCTCACAGAGGAAGTGGTTGACCCCAAGAATAACAAATTCACACTCCGGCTTGGATCGGAAACATCTGTCTGACCTCTGACCCCCTACCTATATCTCATATCCTCCACCATATCAAATCTGAATGGCCGGTGACTTAACGCAGAATCTCATTTTCAGCATTATTAACATTTTGTACATTTGTATATTTTATAATGATTGTTATAGCTTGAGTTTTGAATGATTTAAAATAATGATTAAGGAATAAGTTGGAAATTAATGAGTGTGTTGATTTGTGACCTCTAGGCGGTCTTGGTTCCAGTCCCATTCGGCCGAGGAGCTTGAGCTCAATTCCATTCTCCTTCCACCACTCTTCCGGGTCTTGACCTGCTTCGGGGTGTCAGGGGGCAACGAGAACTTGGGGGCCAGGAACTCCTTGTCCCTTGCCTTCTTGATGAAGGGATGCTTGAGGAGTTCAGGGGCGGAAGGTCGCTTGGCAGGGTCCTTGGTGAGGCAGAGGGAAATGAAGGACCTGATTGACTTGCCATAGTGCTTGTTATAGTCCTCCCTGCCTTCTGCCCCTGTTTCCAGTTTAGGGGACTCGTCCTGCATGACCAACATGAGGATCTTGATTGGTGGGAAATTCATGTAGGGGGCGCTCCCGCGTACCATCTCGATCACCGTGATTCCCAGGGACCAAATGTCCGTTTTGTAGTCATAACCACCTCCATTACTCTACAAAACGTAAAAAAAAAAATAGTGTTACACACTTCATGAATTTGTATGCCGTTCTGTTAATCATTGTCGAAGGTACCTGGACGACTTCCGGTGACATCCAGCAAGGTGTGCCCACAAAAGTGTGTTTCCTTCCATCCGCGCCCGACCCAACTCCTCCGCCGAGGCAGGCAGATACGCCGAAGTCTCCAATCTGGACAGAACCATCTTTCCCCACCAGGATATTCCCTGCCTTGATATCCCTGCACATAAAAAATGTGTAACATATTACTTATTTATATAAATCTTCAAAGGCTCGTTTTTCCACTAATGCCCACTCCGTGTTACATACCTATGTATCTGTCCACTTTTGTGAAGGTATGCGAGTCCCTTGAGAACTTCCTTGGTCACCGTGGCGATGGTCTCCTCATCCAGGACGCCATGTGTAGTATCCTTGGTGCGCATGGTCTGTTTGATGACATCGAGGAGTGAGCCACCCTCATGGAGTCGCATCACAATCCACAACTCTTCCCCCACCACGAAAGAAGTGTAATAATTCACCACGTTCTCGTGGGAACATGACACCATGGCTTGGATCTCTTTCTGTACCAATCATAAAACAAAGTTGAATCTATCATCATTGTCTCCTGTAACGTTTACAAGAAAACTGTGAACTTCGAAATGGCAGGAAGGTCAGAGTTACATTTCGGAGGCCACGAGAAAACTGCAAATTTCGATGGAATATTTTTGTTACCAGTATTTCCTCCATGCTTGTTTTTGTTTGTTCCAAATTGATCCGCTTGATGGCACACTTCTCTTGTCGGGGAATGCAGAAACCCGAGTGCACAACGGCAGATGCTCCGAAACCTGGTAAAAATATTTGAAGTTATTAGAACAGGCTTTTAGAGTTTCTTTGAAATTAGCGTAAATATATGTGCGGTGGATGCTGAATCTTACCAATGACATCTTCTATTTTGTAGTCTTCCATACAGTTTGGCCATCTCTCCATCCCCAGACGGGAAGATGGGGGTGGAGATAAAGGTGGTTTGGCACTTGGCCATCCATCTTTCCTTGCCCTTTCAAGGAATGGTGAATCCAGGTTGGGAAGGGAAAATGCATATTGCAATTGCTGCTGGACCTCGACAGGGATAGGGATGGGGTCGGGCAGAATTACATTCTCGGCCCCACTAGGTTGCAGAATGTACGGACTCGGGATTTCATTAAAACTTTTCTTCTGGTAACCACCCGGGCTAAAAACAATGGAAAAGTTCATTGGTTCAAATGTGAGTAATACAACAAGCACCCAAAATCGTAATTCTGAATTTTTTTTGTAACGCAGACTAAATTTTATATGGAATTTTTTGAATTTTTCAATTCTCACCTGCCGAGTGATGACAATCCTGGACTGACTTTTCTAAATAAAAAAAAGCATTGAAAGTTTTACATTTTCGGGTCTGACTGAGGGCAGAAATGTAATTCGTATTTTACCTTCTGATCATTTAAAATGTGCCGGTTGATTCTTGTGTTTTAGCCTCAATTCACTGTTGATAAAAAATAGAATAATTTGGCTGGTGTGACCTTTTCATTTATACATAAATTACAAAAGATTATAAAACAAATTTTAATCTAATAATAATTAGGTGATTCTGATTTCGAGTGGTGTGTCTTGGCTCGCTTTGTGAATGTGTCATTGTAAATTTAACGTGCTCAATTCTGGAGTGTGAAATGTGATGATAAAACTGGGAATTGGTTTTTAATAATTTTTTCAAGGACTTGATCTAATTAGGGATTAAAATTCCCGAGGATTTATCTGGATTGTTTTGGAATTCCTACAATTGTGGATAGATTATTGTGAACATTTCAAGTGGGTGCGGAGATGTACGTCACTACCACGACCAATTGAAAGATGAAAACTTATAAGATTGGCAAGAGCTGAGCAACATTTCCAGTTAACGTAGTCACACCATGGAAAGCGTCTCCACAAAGTAGCATCGGTAAAGTAAAACGTATGACGTGAGTTAACGACCGTTACATAAATGCCAAATTATGCTTATTTAGACCTCCGAAGGTCACTGAGAAGTTATACATTTAAGGAAAGTTTCCACAGAATTGTAGTTGGGCTCGATCTCCTTCAGACAGAGGAATACGTTCACACTAAACCCATGTTGCCAACACTATCTCCAAAATGTGTGCGAGATTTTGCCCTCATAAAATGCATGACAATGTTTGTAGTTGAGATTTGGCGTATTAATTAAGTAAAATTTTTTGAAATGTTGGCCTCATTGGCATAGTTCGAGAGGTCACGAAAAAGCCTAAATCTAACTATTTCGTGTAACTAAGGAAATTGGAAACTCACTGCAACGGTTGTTCAGGAGTTTTTAAGAGTTAATTCACTGCACACGGGCGCAAACTACGGAGAGACAAAACTATGAAGTTAGGTGGCCTTTACACTTGATAAACTGAATGGCAATCCATGCATGATCTAATCACCAATTGTCTTTATATCAGTAGAGGAATTCCCCATTTATTTAATTTTCCCGTAAACTTGGACGAGAGATGTGAGGATTCGAAAGAGAAAGTGGGAACGTTTGATGCATAGGGGATGTACATTCGAAGGCAGCTCAAAGCATAACTTTATATTCAAATCACAAAAATTCACTGAATTATTTAGTGAATGTGAATAGTTATACACCATTGTGAATTAATTACGTTTCCAGGAGCTCGCGTACTAATGGGAAAACTCAATTAAATCTTGTATCAATATTCAATATTATATTATAGGCATTATACTTTCCTTGTCTCCTTTGTTATAACTTTGACAATAAATTTAGGTACTTTATTACTAATGCAATGACATTACCATTAGAAAAGATATAATTTTAATGCTGACCTCGTGTGGTTATTGGATGCTTTTTGAAATTCCACTTGCTGCACTTGGATGAGAATGTCCCCTGGGCACGTCTATTGTCCAACTGAGTCTGCTCCTGTCTGTTTACAGGAAACTTTGTGTCCTTTGTTCGTTTTGTTGTTATGTGTGGAGTAAGGGGACGCTCACCAATGTCAGATAAAGAAGCGACAAATAAACACTTGAAATTGAAGTAAATTCAATTAAACTTGACTCGTCTGGGTCTCTCCATTGTCACTCCTTTTAGACTACTGCGCAATACTGGCCGTACACCACGGAATGAATAAGTGGAAGAAACAGGAACTTGATTAGGCGAGACTTGGTTATGTATCGAGCATTTGTCTCTTTTGTAGTCATGATTTGGTATAGGTGATGTGACTTTGGATGAGGAGGCTAATTAGCATCAGAAAAGAACCCCAGCTCAACACTACAATGAACTGGATCCAACCTGTCGCAGCTCGTAACTGTAACCACGTCAACACTTACTCGGCACTCAGGGGCTCAGCGACAACTTATCGTAATTAACATATTCAACTACTTGACTCCTAATTTGCCTCTCCCCACTCCAATTTAGTCTCACAGATATTCACTCAGGAGGGAAGCGTATAACTTGCATATATGTTTACAGGGGTGGGCGTCCTATTTTGGACACTTAAATTTTTCAAATATTTTCTGATCCAGTGGAGATATTTTAATAGTA
>JAQIWD010000968.1:0-15298 GCA_034694825.1 Anurida granaria
CACGGAGTGACCCCGCCTGACTAAAATTTTGAAATCCAAGGTCCATTTCTTCTCCACAATCAAGGCCGTTTCAACAATTTGGACGAAAATCTTGGCGCTGATCTTTGATTTCCCAAATTTTCAAGAGGCCTGTGCCGTGCCCATGCTTCGAATGAAGTAATGTCAATTCTGTCCGCATCCACAAAATGCAAATCCGTCCAAGTTGACCCGAGCATGTCTTTGTAGAAACCCCAAGATGCTTCACCCACTAATTTATAATTGAGCTTTTCAATTATTATGTAGTAAGGGCCCTCTGCCCGAAACTTGCGTGTCGTCATTGATTGATGAGTACAGGAATTGGTTCACTTGCGTCCGTTCATATAATTAGTTACCAAACTGTTATACACAGTTTCAAGCACCAGTTCCAGCAATAATTAGCAAGGCCAAACTGACAACTAGTTTTGTGTGTTACAACATCAGTATGACCAGGTCAGGCGGGCGTTTTCCATGAGGTGTACACATTTGTGTCGGTTGATGGGTGGGCGGGGGCTACATACATGAAGCTTCCCTTTGTTCTCATTCCATCGATACTACGGGGCGGTTTAAATAGTAAACATGAACGGGGTCGTTTTATTACGTTTCAAAAGTCTAGAGGTCATTGACCCTTATACGCTTCCTTTGTCCAATGAATGATGGATGGATGGCCTGGATTAATTGAATTGATGCTTTCATTTCATTTTTTTTTTATGGATTTACGTATTTATTTTAGTTTATTTGTCGCATTTGGAGCGGAAGTGTTACAACTCTGCACATTCCGCACGCTTTCTCTGGACTGTCAAAATCAATTTAACAAATTGGATCATGTTATCATAAGATCCCCGTCGAGTCCATTCTCGGCCTCATCAACTGTCTTCACTGACATGAAAAAGTAACTCCATCCAACAGTTTGTAATACTTGTTAACATTGTCCTTTGAATGAAATAATTTATGGCAAACTGTACCTTTGGTCCTATTTCTAATGTGTAGGGACTTAATTTGGTAAATAAATAAAATTCCGTTAATCTAACAAGGGGAAGGTACTGTTGTAGTTGTAAGTTTGACAATCCAAGTGATGTACTGGTGCTGGTGCTGGCTTCATCTTCCTAAAGTATTTCATTGCAGCCACTATAAGCCAAATTACAATCTTGGAGAGATCTTCCTTTTCGGGCTGCTGCCATGTAGAGCTTCGTATTGTCCTTCACTCCGCCCTGGGTGTAGTGCATCAGATTTGCAGTCATGTACCTGCAAAGTTATTAAGAAGAAACAGTTAGCTTCTTTGTGCTGCTAATAAAATCATTCCCATTCCCATTCCCAGATTTATAATATTCCCCGCAGATGCTCAACCAAGAAATAAACTCTTTTTTCCATAAATCGTGTAGAAGCTCAAGATGATGCTCTGATTCCTATCTAACTTCCAATTATCATCCTGAGCGTGGAATTGGCCCTGTGCATCGTCCCATTCATTCCTTCGCAGTTTTTCGCAACATTTTGAACTTCTTCCCAGTTTTTGCAAAGTAATCTTCATGGGAAATTAATTCATAGGGATTCTCATGATTCATGCTCATGATTTTTGGTTCTGATTAGTTTAAGGAAACCGTGCGCCGATATGGTATACCCGCAAGTTCCTTAACGCCATTTTGGGCCACCAGGACTAAAGATTAGATTCGTGTCAAGTGTGGGTCATTTGTGGGCAAGATGAAGGAGTCCCTGGCTATTATGAGGGGTTAACTGTGTCATGTCAGTGCATAGTGCATTACAGTGCAGGGGTATTATTAGCTGATGAAAGGGTTTTAAATCTTTTGTTTATGGGAACTTCTTATTCTTGGCTTTGACTCTTGAGATGATCCCGTTATCTTCTTCTTCGTTCCGCGATGACAAAGAAATTTAAAACCCACACATTATCCGCATTCTCCCTTTTCACTACATCGCCTGACCGGGCAGAAATGAACCAGGATGCTGGTGAGCTAAACTTACGGGAATTCGGTCCCAATTACACCTTCTTCCAACTACGGATTCCCTGTAAAATAGAAAGTGGAAAGGAACACTTACGCTGACAAATGGCAAATCCCATATGCATTTCCTTGTCCTACATCCTGAACGCATTCCCGGGCAGCCTCGCACATCCGCTTCTCCTTACAACTGTCACTGGTGGCATTGAAGGATTTGGCATAAGCCTAAAATGGAATTTTATTAGCAATCGACAGAATCAATCAACGGCGCAGAATTCCGCCTAATTCCTTACCTTCCCCATGTCGATGGCCGCTAATGAGAGGTCAGTGAACTTGTCCTTTTCCCCCAGGGAACGGGCTCGGAGTGCCCGCTGGCTGAAGGATTGCTTGAGGGCATTCATCAGTGCAATTGTAAGGTTGATCAGCTATGTAAACACAAATCATTGAAGCGTCCTAAATCAAGTGGACATGACATGGTATTCTCAAATTACCTCGCTCGTTTGTTTCGCCATGTTGTCAGATCCTCCTGCATCCTCACCGCTAACCAGCGCTCCCAACAACGTTTTGAACAAACCCTGGAAGAAACGAAATGGGGTGTTGTAGGCGGGCTACCTTCACCGTGGCGCTTGCGGTTTGAGCAGCGAACAGCACCACGTTCTTTCTTACCTGTCCTGGAGATGATGCTCCACCTTCGACCCCAATCTTGTCAACACCGTCATGTTGTTCGATGCTGTTTGCGTTACTGTTGCCTCCTCCTAATGCTGCAAAAATCAATTTGAGCCCATACCCAATCACTTGCCCCCAAGAGAATCCTTGACCCTGAAATATTTCCAGATTAAGCTGTGACGCAAACTTGGACGCTGGGGAAACTTGGAGGTTGGTGGGGGAGAATTTACCGGGGAAGGTCCATCCATTTTGTCCATGGCTGGCGTGAGACCATTTGAGACCATGTCACTAGGGATCCCAAAGAGCATTCGGAAGAGCTGCACCAAGGAAGTGGAAATGAAGGATAGTGGAGATCCATTAATGTTGTTGCCATTTCCACCAGAAATGTCTGATGGGGAACCAATATCCGATGCTTTGTTCTGAAAAAGAGGCAAGAGACGACGATGTAGTACCATAAAATGTAGGTCATGAACCTTTCTCCTCGCCTCGTCTCCGTTGGGACCACGAACCAATGACACAGAGAGAATAAGGAAAGATGACGAATTCTTTATTTTTGTTTTTAACTCAATTTTCCTTTTTACAATTTGGCCCCGTTTGGGCCATCTACCTGGGTAGTAGATGGACCAAAGTAGGTCAAGCTCAAAGAACCCCCACGCATCTCTCTACGGCAGTGACACCTAAAAAAACTGCGCTGCTGTGTGTTTTGCTGGGCAAAATTTCCGGTAACTTTCTTACCATCAGCATGTTCGTTTGTTGCTGCTCAACCGTCAATTGGTGAGGCTGTTGGTGCTCAATGGATGTCGTCACGCTCTTGTGGTAAACTTTCTTCGGGATGTTTGATTTTACGAGATACTTGCGTCCCTCCGAAGAGGGGGCAGAGTAGACTGGAAGGAGGGTTCCAGCGCAGAGCAGCGTCAGGAACATACAGGATTTCAGCTCATGTCGGCCCATTTTCGGTCTGAAAGGTTACAAAATATAAAATCAGGGTCATAGGCGAGAGTAGGGTAAGGACGCGTCCATGACGCGAAGGGATGCAAATGGATGCAGAAATGAGCATAAGGGAAAGCTTGTTTGAAATTCAAAACGGTGATTAGTAAATACATTTGGTTTAAGTTTGTGAATTTTTGCGTGTGCGACACTGACCCGGTAGTGTGAATGACGCGTGCGTCTTTGCAATTTAGGCCCAACAAGTCATTGCCAATGCCAAAAACTTTCTTCTCTGTTTTGCAATTCCAAAAATTGAGTTTTAATTAGTGGTTGTGTGTGCAGAAATGCAAAAAAAAACGTTTCACTTTTGCCTCGAAATTGCATAGAGTTCAATCTCACATTCAAGGAAGGAAAGTGGAATTGCGATTGCTGTAAATGCCAAGGTTAATATTGCGGTAGGAGGTGATGAAGAGCGGCTATGAAGAAAGGCGGAATTGGATATCGACAGTACTAGTTCAGTTACCCAGACGAGTTTTCTTTAATTTTCAATTGGGATTAATGAATTGGTAGTTTCAGCATTTTGTCAATAACAAAGGAAACTTGAGCTTCACGTCGTCGATTGTTTTTTGTCGCATAATGATGGAAAGCTTTACAAGTTGTTGACGTTTGACGTATGGCAAATGATTAGAAATTTAAGCCGATTGGACGTAAGCTTAAACGGGTATTCTCAAAGGTCTATAAACCCACTTCCGCCCTTTGTAAATTAATATTCGTAGCCTGACAAATAATGATTTAATTGTGAATTTAGTAAACGATCAACCGTTCCACTGCTACGATTGTCATTGTCCATTGTCATTTTGCTATTTTCACTAATTACGTCGCCGCCAACGACGCTTTGTCTTGTTCTAATCATAATCGCTGATGCTGCTGATGCGCATCTCTTTATGACAACATTGCCCTATAATTACCCCCTCCCGCATAAACTTAAGTGTTGTTTCCATTGTCCCAGTTTAGTTTCCCGCAGTTTCTCCAAATGAAAGTTTGCGAAAATAAAATTAACCACACGGTAATTGCACGCACGTACAAGTCGTCATGATTTTCCCCTAAAATCTTTACATCGTTTGTAGCTTACAGATAACGACGCTTCTTCTTTAGCCATTTGAGTCAATCGGCTCAATTCCTTTGCTCCACTTTGGGAATATTTATAGGTGCAAAAAAGCAAAGTTAATCTGTTTCTTGCAAATCTGTACCAATAGTTCATCTTCCCTTCCTATCATCATAGTCCTTCATTTTTATGCGTGTAACTGTTTTTAACAGTTTCCCCATACTGTTTCCCGTCTTACATCGATGACTCCCTGTTATAAATCTCACAAAGTAATCATAAACAATCGAATCCCCGTAATAACCTCTCTAGAACCTTTCCATTGATATGTTTAAGCTTGGGCCTAATTTAACATCATCCTCTCTCTGTAGAGCCTCACTCAGGCTGTCACTCATTCTAAATTCAACATTCAAAAATTATTATTACGGGCAGGCTGGCAAGTGCGAACAGGTTCACGAGGGAACCTCGCGCCGTGTCATCCTTCGAACCAAAACTTCTTCAGCCCTTCTTCTCTTTCTCTAAAAGTTGTTGGAATTTATTTGAACTTTTGAACTTTTTCACCTTCCTGTCACGATAGGAACCATTTTCTAAAGTTTAGGATGCAAAGCGCAAGGAAATTTGGTAAAAATAGCTCTGTTGCCAGTTACACCCTGTGAGGTTCCCTCGCGAGCTTAAAAACTTAAGTTCTTAAGGTGCGGATAAGTTTGACTTTTCATGGCACTTGCGGGGAAGTGAGTGATTTGTATATTTAGGTAATTAAAATCCTCTTTTCCGCTCGTGTCTGACTGAAAGCCAGTCTTATATTTCCAGATTTTAGCAAAAAATATTAGAATGAATGAGGAAGCTAAGTTTAACCTTACGAGTGGAAGTTATTCAAAGAAAATGCTTTCACATAAAGTAACTATGACTAGAAGTTTAATATTTACGCCACTAAGGCCGTTATGATCCCACCACCCCATCAAGAACTTTGGAAATTTTGAAACATTTATTTGAATACTGTCTTGCCGGAAGTGGGCTGCTTGTTAATGCCCTTCTGGCTAATGTTGTAAATAGTTAAAGATTTCTGTTTACACGAAAGCAATAAAGGATGAAGAACATCTTTACCTTTTTTCACGGCGTTGAGGATGCGCTAAGGATGAAGATGAAGTGGAATTTATTGTTTCCGTCTTGCCTTGAGATTGAGATTGAAAGCCCAACTGAGGTTGTTCACCGCAAGTACAAACGGCGATTAAAAGGAGTCGACAATGGGTGATTGTTGCTTACGAATGTACGAATGTAGGAATGATGCCAAGATTCCGCGACCACTTGCAACGTAAGTAAATAACCGGCTAACGTGCTTTGTCGCCCGTGAACTTCCAAACTCACCCTCTTATATAGATGGTGGCCAACATTTGGAAGGATCTTTACGGTAAGTGTCAGTCAGAAAACTGCATCCCTTGTTCCCCAACCCCCCTAGGCTTCGGCATCTGACATGAAATTCTTCCCTTTCATCAATTACTTTCTTGCAAGTTAGTGTAGTTGGGCCTTGTTCCGGGGAAAGCTTCTAGAATGTCATAGCAAGATGTGGACTGCCTTCCCCAATATGCTCCCATTTCGAAACGCATAAAATATGGAACTAACTGTGGCCAACTAAAAGAGCCCAAACTGAGCAGCTAATTTTTAATTTGCACCCTTTAGAGACAAATTTAATTTTGCATACAAGTAACTGCATTTTAACCCCCAAGCATCATCCTTATCGGTGTACATCTTTGAAGATTTTATTGCTGAACGGGATGAATTGGGAATACGGGAAGGGAAGAGGGCGTGCTTCCTTAGGAACTGCAAGGCATTCAATCTAAAATTTCTGATTCTTTGTCAGTTAAAATGATTCTTATTTCTTATCGGGCTTGTAGGCTTACTCGTGAAAAAAACGAACTTGGAAAAGTGCATTTCAGATTAATTAGCAAAGGCAGACAATAGAAATGCAAAGTCCTGCACAGCGTACGTCATTCTGATGATAGAAAGTGGGATAGAATTGCAGTGTGGGAAATTAGTAATTGAAGATTTCGCTTTCATTTTACAATCACCCTAAGAGGAAATGCTCAGACAATTGTTTCAATTTAATTATTTCCGGAACTCAATGTCAAGGTCAAGGAAAGTGACCTCAATTCCACTTTTCAACCGGAGATTGTAATAATGCCATTCTCTGAACACGCTCTCCTTATTGAGCAAATTTCCTTATTTGTGCTTATGCACTTCTTCATCCCTTTGCATAAATTCCAACTTTCTTTTCCTGTCATTGGAAATCAATTAATTAATTTTTTATTTAATAAATTTCTAAATTAATATTACAAAATGCATGTACCCTTACCACACGTTTTTTCCCCACCACCATGCGTTCAAATTACATAAAAAATTACGTTTAAATTTTAACATCGCTGTAACAGCTTGCAATCGTCAAATTACTTACCGTTGTCGCTCTTTCCCTGCAATTCAGAGACAATGTATGTATAAATGGACTATTTTGATGTTCTTGGGTGCACATTTACGTCAGTGAATGGGAATTTACGAACATTTTGCCGATTATTTTGCAACTTATATTAACTTTATCTTTTGTATTTGCTGGAAGTATTCTTGGAGAACTTGAGTAATTTACAGTTTGGGAACCGCGTCTCACAGTTATCTCCAAAGGAAACAAAGTTCTTTTTATCCGGAAAAACCTGAAACAAATTGTCCCAAATATTTGTATCCAACAGGGTCCTCGCATCGCCTGCCCAAGTTCCGTTTTGTGAAGTTGCATTCAATTGGTCAGTCAGCGTCCGCTGGAAACCCCAAATGAAAGGAGACATTTTGCAAATGAGGAGTTGAATACAAGCGGTCTGATTCCCAGTCTTAGCTTGGAGTGTCGAAATTATACTTTCCGGGAGCCCTGCATCTCGAGCATCTCGTAGAACTTGGTCAACCTGAAATTTAAAGTTACGGCATCACGAGTGAATCAAAATAGAAAAATTCTGCTAAAGTGCTAATCCAGCTAGCTAGAATTACCTTCTCATTTTCTCCTTTAACGAGCCATTCCATTAGGTTGTCTTTGATCATGCGCGTGTTTTCGACTCCTTTGGCATCCTTCCCAAGCATATTAGATGTAATCTGAAATATCCCAAAATCATTCTATTTAATCCCCACTGCGACTAGTTGTACTTTCTTATTGCAATTTACCATTTCTGCAAAGAAGATTAGAACGTTTAGTACCATCATCCCAAAGCTACTCGAATCTACTCCCATGAATCTGAAAATTCCTCCTAAAACGCCTTCCCTCGGAATCTAGTGTGAATCAGTCAAAAAATCAACCCATAATTTTAAACTGGGAGTTAACAATTCAGTTCCTTGTTTAAAATTTCGCTTACCCCAAAGAAATCCTCTGGAACCATCCGAAATAAAGATGGTTGCATCACTTTCCTTGCAATTTGAGCAATGCTTTCCTCAACCTCTTCTTCATTTCGCCCCTGAGATGCGCTAGCACTAGCGCGCTCGTTTAACTTCTGACGGTACATTTCGACTCCGCTTGAGACCAAGCGGCGTGCCGTCTTTACCAGGTCTGAAAATCAAAATTGCGAAATACATAATGCGAATTTATTTAAATCGTCAAGGGTTACCCAGTGGGTTGAGGGCGGATGCGAAGGAGCGGGATTCGACGGAACTCGTCTGGTTGCTTTGTGTCGCTGCTGCTCCACGTGTAAATCCAGGGGTTAAACAGATGGCAATAATCGCTGCGCAGTGTAGCCAGACCAGTGGACTGGAATTCTTCACCATTGTACCCTTCTTGATCCTGCCTCCTGCCTCGAAAATATTAATTACTTGGTGATATTTAGCAATGAGTGATGCACATTGAAAATTAGTTGCTTGCTATCCTAACTGCAACTGAATCTAATATGGAATCAACCGAGCCGACTTTTGGCAACTTACTTCACCGTTTGCTGGTTTTCCACGGCGGATTCCCTTACGGTATTCTCCGGTTGTCATCGTGCCATTGTCATCTGCACTCTTCCCTATCATCATCGTTCCACATCCCTAAATCTTTTCTGGGAAGATCCTCTGAATTCCATTTTCAAGGAACCATAAAAGAATAATGTCAGGTTCATTATCCTATTTGCCCCTTGAGTGGCTTTTGGTGGATTACGTCTCCGTTTATAATTACAAATTGTCTTCCCTTTAATTTGAGTTTTAAAAGCTTTCCCAGGATTAAAGTCACGGCGGAGCAATCATGCGGTACTGCATGGAGGAAGTGCTCAACTTTATGGGAATTTCCAGATTATTCATTTAAACTTTATGCAAAAACTCACAACGGTTGGCGTAGCTCTTTATTATTTTTTGCAAGTTTTTTTTTTTTTCATTTTTTCTATTTTTATTAGAACTAAAAGTCCTCATCGCACATTTTACATTCGATAGATTCTAAAACCTTTTGATATTCTTGGAAATTTTGATCTAAAGTTTGCTTGATGCAGGGCCCGTTGAACACTTCCGTCTAGGTCCTCGACTGTCTCATTCCGTAGTATGTATAAATCTTCAACCCCGTTGAGGCTTTTCCCAAACAGAAGCCCAAGGAGTCCTGGATTGGTGCCGTTGACCCTTACAATTCCTGGTACCAACGCAAGCTTCGGAAGGAGGGACTGGAGGAAGAGGGCAGCCAGATATGCCCCAAATGCCAAAAATGCCATGATCCCTATTGATGCTTCTAATACTTTTCGAGTAATTTTTGCGTGGCTTTCAGACCCGTGATAAATGTGATGAATAAAAGTCTTGGCCTTTGACATCCACCCATCGCTGTGGCCAGAGTGGGAGTACGTGTCACCATAGTCATTCCCATGGGAATTGTATTCAGGCTCCCATCCTCCTTGGGAGGTATACGAGTGTTCTCGGTTGACCTTTGGAGGTTGGGATTTATAGCCATAGGAACTACTGGGGGAACCTAGAGGTCGGCTATGCTTGAAATTGTCTTTGGAGTACCCATCTCCCCATCCTTTTGAATTGTAATCTGGGTGATAATGGGATGAACCACTTTGAATGTTCCCGCCACCACCGTCGTCGTATTGATTTTGAAGCTGGAGTTTTTGCTGAATATTTTTCATTGCCTGTATTTGAAGCTTGGGGTTGTGCTGGTGGCGCACCGTGTCACCTTTCTCCGCCTCGTATATTGCCTTGTAAATTTCTTCCGCTGTAAGGATTCCGTCCATTTCAAAGAGGTCTGGTGAAGCCTTTTCAATTGTCCAGGAATAGTCACCGTAGGCTTGCAGCTTCGGGGTCTTGCTGCTCTGGCTGGAGGACGTCCAGGAATCTTGTGGGTGGCGGTGGTCATATGACGCATACTCCTGAGTCTCTTCAGAAGGAATCGGTCGCCGTGGTCTATAGTGAGGTCGTTCCTCAAGCGCTGATGCGGTTGGGTGTGGATTTTGATTCGGGAGGATTGGGATGGTGACAGTGGGATTTGGTATTCGGGTATTCCAATCTTGATACATGTCGCTGTTTAGAATTTCTGGCGGTGACGTCATGGGGTTACCTTCGCGCACGTTTTCTGAATAAAGTCCTCCCCTGCCATATGCTTCGCGTTCAACCGAAGGAAACTGACAACAAAAAATAGAGCAATCATTAATCTGTGTAAAAAAAAAAAAAAAAAAAGTAGTAAAATATTATCAATGAACGACTCACTTTCATTTTTCTGGGAGATATAAGTCGAGTTCTATTTTCCTTTTTCCGAATTTCCGAATCAACAAACTGTTTCAAAACGGTTAGGAAATGCTCCCGATTTGAAAATTGGTGGAAAATTTCCGAATTCTCAGAACCAATGGGAAGTGTTGGTTCTTCATTCCCACTGATTTCAAAATCTGAAGTAGGTAAATGGAGATGATCATCTCCTTTATCTTGCTGGAAGTTGTTTAGGATTCTTGGGGAAATTACGTCGGCGGAAGGCCCTGGTTCCATGAATTCTTGGGAAGGTAAATGACTCAACACCTTGCACTGATGAAAATAAGCAACGATTAAAAGGAAATTAACAATGCGACTAAAACCGGTGTCCATTTTAGCACGAGCTCCCACTACTACCACCTTCTTCCAAATCCTTAATTTCCCAAATGAGATTAATGTATCTCGAATTTCGGGAGGTTGCGAAACCTATTGACATGTGAGTTCTTCTGCCCGACATGCATACTCACATGTTCAACTTGCCATTACCTCATATTTACACTACGAATTATGTTTATGGGTGACGAGGTTGGAGGTTTCCAAGTAGAGCATGAATTGGTCAACCCTTCGAAATTAACCAGAATATTATATTGTAATTGAACAAACTTGCTATACATTGCAAACTACAATGAAGAAGCGTCTTTTCGTGGAATTAGTCAAATTGATACTTTTAAAGCTGTAATTTTCACTGCGCAAATTTCATACACCAATTCCTATTCGTTTTCGTTGATTTTGACCATTGGGCTTGGTGGATGTTGGGAATAATTTAAACATGACGTACATTCTCAGATTCAATCCGGAATAATCTCCTTGATAAAATGATGTGATAGGACGGTGTTAGCAAGGGACCTTTGACCCCAAAGCGCCGGTATCCCAATAAATCCTGAAAGGATAAACACTTGTCTTGTCTTGGGTGAAGAAGACCCCCAGAGAAAAGGACCTCCTAGCGTCTCATCTTCAAAACGTGTGAGTTATTGCAATCATCCAAAGGACTAATACTCCTTTTATCCCTCCATAAAATTTAATTCATTTTTGTAATTGAAAATATTTAAACGGCCTCTACAAAACGAATGGTTTCATTGTTCAAAATTTCAAAAATTTATTCAAAAAGACTTGAAATGTCTCATTTTTACTTCAATTTTGTACCCACAGTTGGCCCCGTTCCGGCCAACAATGCCGGAACGGCCTGAATCCGCGAATTTTCTTAACGAATTGCTAGATTGCATCTGTAAATATAGGAATTTGATGACGCTATATTTCCCCGCTAATATTCAAATCTAAATACCATTGTTTGCCCATTTGAATTTTACCTTGACTAATGGACGTCGACTTATTTTCAAGTGTTCTGCCTATTTAATAATTTTATTTCCCCGTTAATAAATAACTCTGATCTGACACGTTTACTTCCAAACTTGGTTAAGATCGTGTCAGTTGGAAACAATATTAGTGTCTATAAAATTAGTTCCATGAGGTTATACGTGTCTAATCGCTTGTTCGTCCTTTTTCTATTTTCAATGAAGAAAATGAAATATCTCTGAAAATAAACTCACAGTGAAAGAAACCACTCACATAATAAACAGCACATTAATCCTGACAGCTTAGTTGGTGGGTTAAGGGTCCGGGCTCTAAATTTAACGCGGCGTAAATTAAATTCATCAAAAGTTTATAGGGTGAATGGACATATTGGTGGTTGGGAACCAAAATGAATGTAAGAAGCTGACGGAATCATTTCCAGTCATAAGATCTTAGATTTCCTCCTACACAAACAATAGATTTCCAAATGATGTTTATTGTTTGGGCGTAGGGACAAAAGTCGCCTGACAATGACAACTGACTTATATAGATGTTCAGATGTTTATATTTTGATTTTATTATTATCCGATTGGTCCAACGATGATGGGGATTCAGAGAGGGATGACATGGGGAAGAAGTAATTTTTGTTGGAAATGGACCATAATATGGACGTGCCTCTACGTTGAGTTTCTGATTTACCTCAACCACGCCTAATCGCTGACTCTATTCTCCTAAATTGATTGAGCCATGAGATAGTATTGTTCTCGTTATCAAAGAAATAGAAGACAATAGTCTTTGTTTTTATTTGGCCGTTCATAACTTAATAGAATCTTCAATCGATTCCTAACCACCATAGGTATAACACCATCCCTCTGGACTTGCCTGTTTTTCTTTTGCATTTACAATGTGTTCAACATAAATTTAATTTCCTGCAAGATTTTGCAATAAATAAAAAATGTTGATAATGTGGATAATTATGTGTTAATTACCTTTTGCCTTTGTGGAATGATTTTGAAATTTGATTATCATTTTACCTGGTACATTTTATCATTTTCCATAAGGACGTAATGACAAAAGGCCCTTGCTATTCATCCATTATTACTTTTGAAGTATTCAGAATGGCTTTACCCCAAACTGCGCCTTGATATTCTTTTGTATTTTATACAAACGTAGCAACAGGCCTTTTGAAAAGTGGAATCTATAATTTTCCTGTGGATGTCGGTGGTGGTGGTGGTGGTATGAATAAAACAAATAGTTTTATTTTATTGCTTCTTATGTTCATAGGAAACACTTGAATTGCATTATGATTACCTCCTTTGTCAGAAATAAATTTTATTTATTAGCTTTTCTGTCCTTTTCTGTTCTCAACCGCATACTGTATGGTCGTTTTACAAGTTTTATTGATAATCTCCTTCATTTACTTTCACTGCACATGAATCAAATTTTCAGAAACTATTTACTGAATTTGTCATTCCATTGAATAAAATTAATTTTTTTTTGCTTTTTACAACGTCTGATTTCGTTGAAACTAAAGCCCTAATAAACAAAATTTTCAATGTTCAAGCGAAATTTTTTTTAATTTGCGCAAAAGCCAAAGTTATGAAATGGGCTCTCGCGAATTGCTGGGATTCAACGAAGTATTACATCTTCTGTTAATAAAAATTGTGGAGCAAACGCACGTGCGTCATCATCATTGTTTGAACCATTTTGAGAAGTTTTTTGGCATTAACCTAAAAAAACAAGTGATGATTAATTCTGTTAGGCTGACATTTCCGCTTTTCTTTTTCTAATCCCTCATTTTTTCCCCTCTTTGATTAAATGTTTTCTGACAAAAGAGTGTGAAAAGATCAGCTAATTTTTTGTATTAAAATGCAAAATAGACGTATCCCTCTTATATCATAATGTGATTAGAAAGAATGATTTTGATGGATGTTCTTTGAGGGTTTCTTGTCCTTATCTGTGGGGCTGATGAAGTAGACAAAGGGTCCTTTATTTTCATTATTGGGGGTAAGAACGGGTAAGTGGAGTCGGTTGGAGATTTAAGGAACTGCTGGGGGTCATCCTCTTAACTTTTTACATCTTCCCAACCCCATTAAATCCAAGCACAAGCCCTCCCTTAAATTTAATAAATTCAATCAATACCCACTAAAAGGCCAAGGAAGGGCCATGCCCCTATTACACATTCACCTCTCAAATTTAATGTCTTCAATATTAATTTCCAAGAATTTTTGTAATTATTTAAAAAAAAAATTAAAACAAGCAAAGAAAATTAAATGCAATTGATATGCCGTCGCATTTTCGACGGGTTTTGCTAGGCAGGAAAAGGTGTGAAAGTGTGTGGTTTGTTAGGCTCCGCCCAAGTGAAAAACTTTGGATACCAGAATCCTCCCCTTATATTTTCTTTTCAGCCTCTTACGCTCTCCTTATGGTCTTCAGGGTGTTACATAATTGAAGCTTTCTCGTGTTTAACGATGGGACTTCTTGTGGTTTGTAAATCAGTAACAAAACCACTCAACTAATGAAGGACTGCATTGCTCATTTCGTTTACAAATTTGGGGTTCCTACAACAATAACTTTGCGGTGTACAGTGGTTGATTTGTTGGTAATTTATTAAAAACAAATAAACTTTTTTATTAACTCGGAAAATGGTTCATGGTGACAAAAATAGTGGTCAAGCTGACAGTGCAAGTGAGAACAAAAATTTTATCAAAATGGGAATTTACGACATTTCTC
Source organism: Anurida granaria (assembly GCA_034694825.1). NCBI lineage: Eukaryota > Metazoa > Arthropoda > Collembola > Poduromorpha > Neanuridae > Anurida > Anurida granaria. The sequence goes on from JAQIWD010000968.1 coordinate 14,404, forward strand.
ACTCAAATTCTTCCAGTTCCAGTTCCTGTGCTTCGCCGCCTCCGGAAATTCCAAATTATTCAAAAGAAAGTGATTCGAATGGGCCACTTGTCCCGGGAAAGGATTACGACGAACTTCGCATTCCGATGTCCCTTGTACTCCCACGCTCCGTACCATGCGTGGTACTTTCTCCGAAGAATAATAGTACGTCTTCAGATGGAGTTCCTCTGTTCCAATTACCCGTTGTGTCACCTCTGGATTCGATTATGGCAAAAATATCAAAATTATCAAACACTTTGCCTCTCCCTCTTCCATTTGCAGGAAATCAACATAACATGATTTTTAGTAAACAGAGTGAAAGTTATCATGAGGACAATTTGAGAGAAAGTATGGAACTATATGACTCCATGAAACAAATTGTTAAGGAGGACGAAATAAGGCATGAGGGTACAGAATCCCTTGATCATGAGCTTAATAGGGACGCCAGCAAGAAGGAAAGGGAGAAAAGTGGAAAATCCAAGGAATCGACCATGTCCGATAAATTGAGTTTTGGAATTGATCGAATCTTGTCAAATGTAAAATCGGATTCAATCAAACAAGGTATGGCTCAAATTTCTGTCATGAATTAATTATATTCATGTTGGTAATACAAAATTACCAACTCCCCACACAATAAGGCATTTAAAAGTCATGCAATCGAAAACTGTAAAAATTTCTATCACGTCGATACTATTTAGAGCACACACGTTTTAACTACAAAATTTAGCTGAATATAAGGCGCAAACAGAATGACGAAATTTTGTGTGTAGGATTTATGTGTAAAGTATGTGATATAATTAGATATAATATTAATATAATGGTATAAGATATTTAAGGCGCGCTTTATGTGGATTTAGAAAGGTGCCAAGTGGCATTT
>JAQIWD010000969.1:0-15292 GCA_034694825.1 Anurida granaria
ATAAAGTCGAAAATTGAGATGGATAAAGTTAAAATTAAAAGTGGAAAATGTCCAAATTTGTACTGGGTCGAGGTAGTGGAAGTTCGTGAAGTGTGGGGGTGGTCGCGGCCCAAATGGATGGCCGCTCCGGAATGGGGTAAACTCACTATTGTTCTAATGATGATCAACGTGGCCGGCCCGCGCCGTAACGGGCCCGTATAAGACCCTAACTACGGTAAGGCCAAATGAAGCGTTCTCAATGTTTGAGCCAGTGAAGATAGTTCCATCGGTACATCGGAGGGCTGCCCCCACGGGGAACTTTTGCGGAAGTAAAAATTAAGTTTGAGTTAAGCTTTACAGTAATTGCGGTAAATAATTTAAGGATTCGTGGAATACCTGACTGTATGGAGAGTAAGAGGTTTTCCGAGCCAAGACGCTTTGGGTCACGAGCTCAGTCACTGATGTCGAATCTAAAAATCAATCAAGTCCTTTTGCTCATGACCTCTATGTCAGTTGAAGCTTATCATGGTCATTCTTACCAACTTCGGATAACTTTGCAACGTGCAAAATTCCGTTGCTCTCAACTTTTGACATAATTGAGACATTCGCTTGCTTGATGAAGAAGAAGAAGAAGAAGATGATCGGAGGACGGATTCTTTCTTACTAAAAATTAAAAAAAAAAAATTTCAATTCTTATTTCAAAAAAAACCTGGAAAATCTTGCTTTCAATTCGTATTTAAAAACGTCGAAAATCCTACAATTCTTTTTTAAAATGGACAAATTCTGATTTATACAATTTAAAAAATATTCTTTCAAACAAAATACCAGATTCTTGCATATTTCATGCTTTTAAAATGCAAATTTAAATGCGTTGGTATTTTCGTTGCTTAATTCTTGCTAAATGCGGTTACTTAAATGCGGTTAATTTACTTTTTTTTAATTGATAAATTCGTATATTTGTGGTTTGTGTTTTTGTATATTTGTAAATACAGTTTTTGTATCATTTTAGAAGAAATTGGTATTTTTTCTCTAAAAAATTGACAAAATACCTAAAATCGTTATCCTTCTTTCGATACAAAAAAAAACGGAAAAATCTCATAACTCTTTTGAAAATCTTGCGTTCAAAAGCCTTTATCTGTGTTAAAACAGTTCCTTTGAACGGTTTTTATAAGAATCCGTCTCCCGATGATGTTTAATTACCTTTGGGGTAGAAGTTTATGGAGCTGGGGGTCCTTAGAATTCTGGAAAGGAGAACAAAAGTCCAACATGGAGGTTGAAAATGACATAGGGAATTCTGAGCACCCGTGCATCCGTCTTTATAGATTTACTTTTCCAGTGGCAATTCCAGCGTTTCCCAATCAGAAGAGGGGAGTTTAATCTTAATCTTCTTAACTCCTGCCTTCTGGTCAACTGGCCTTGGAGCTCCTGGAGAACGCTGGAGCGTGTCGTATGTAGAGCTGTCAGCTCATTCGCCCTGTCCGTCACCACCACCACAACCTTCTCGATTTTGTTTCCGTGGTGTACATAATGAAATCTTCACATCTTCAACAGTTTCCTGTTACGTGACCTCGCAACAATGACCCCGAGGGGGGAGAGAAACAAAACAAGTCACAACATGTTTACAAATGGGATTCATGAATTGAATCACGAAATCCTTCTTCGGGATTCATGAATTTACAAGAACCTTCATCCAGGGCTTCAGAGTGTGCCATTTTAATTGTAATTTAATTAATTGACCCCTGAATAATTGAAAGGTCATTGGAAATCAGTTGATCAGCTTGGTTTCCCAGTTTGAATTTTGGCGCCTTTTCCCAAAATTTTGAAATCCTCAGCTGACGGATGAACTTTCAGTTTTACGAATTTTTTATTAAAGTTTCAACAAGATTTCCAAGAATTCTTTCACCTTTCCCTGGGAGTTCAGCGTTCTCTCTCTTTTTTTGATCTTTCTAAACAGGGTGGTAAGTTGTGCATGTTGAAACGTGAAAAAGTAGTCGTGTAGTGTTAGCGTAGTTCCCTTGACCGACGTACTTTGACCTCTTTACTTCCACTTGGTAAACAAAACAAGTAAACAACATTCTATCATCAATCAGCTGCTCCCCTCCTACAGTTTTGGACTGAACTCCGAGGAAAGGACGTCCAAATTCTTAGTCGTTTTCTTTGTTGTGTTTTGTGTGTGTGTACGTTATCGGTAAGTAAACCATGCATTGGCCATTGCGCCTTCTCATGTCATGTCCTGTCGTAACATGTACGTGTGTACGTTACGAACATTGTTACGTAACCTAATTGCTGATTTGCGTTGTAACAGGTAGAAGATGGAAGAAGTCCAGCTAACGGATCGGACGACTGGACTCTCCATCATCTCCCATGTTCTAAACGTCTCCATTTCAGTAGGGAATCAGAGTGGGAATCAAGGCGTGAATGAAGGACTCGAGCGACCATACCTTGTTGATACTAGTCACTACTTGGGTGAATTGGAACTGGAAGGGAAGGTCCCGGAAGCCGAGAATGTGATTTCCTTGATATGCTCTGAGATCGTTGGTATTCACGTCTCAGGGGCTTACCAGCGACCCATAGCGAGTTCATCGAAGCAAAAAGGGAACGGGGAGAAGATATCAACGCTTGACCCCTTGAGTGGGAATGGGACCGTGGAGTTTGAGAGACATGACGAGGCGAGTATCCTTACCACCTGGTTTCTGGACACCATGGAGAGATCCTACGAGTTTGAACGTCAAAACTCAAAGGTCAGTGGTTCGTTGTACAAATCCTATTGAGTTCTTTTGTAATCTTGTAAAAACATGCAATTTTGGTTTGATACAGCAAAGCAGCTCGAGCCCTTGCCGTGAAATTCTCCAGTTGACCCGAACGCGGTGTATAGACTACATTGGACTTATCCTCCAAGGGATCTTCTGGGAAAGCCCACCGCCCTCATCTCCCCTCCTCGCACCGCTCCTCAATCAAACCCTTCCGAGTGAGCTCTTGTCAGAGCTTGCTATCAAGTTTTCACCAAACTTTGTCCTGTTCCGCGTCATGTTCGAGCCCCTCCTCCGTGGGGTGTGGCTGAGGATGCGGGGTGGTTCGATCCTGAGTTCGAGACACCGTGCCCCGCTCGTGGCGCTCCAGGCTCTGACTGACATCAAGTTGACCAACAATATCCGCCCCTTTGCCCAACTCATTGTGCTCCTGGTAATTAATTTATTCACAAAAATGGTGGGATGACCTTGTTACCTCACCTTTCAAAAATCGAATCTCTTTCCAGGACAATTTCATCCCGGCGCCACTAACAAAGGCAATTGGGCACGAGATCGGAAGTGTTGCCTTTCTTGCTCCATTTTTCAACGTTTCCATTCTTTACGAGGATGATCACAAATTAGGGGACCAGTTCTTCAACGTCCAGAGTCCAGCTAGCCCTTCCGTCGTCACTACGCTCACGCACGAGATTGAGTTTTCAAGAGTACGTTGGGGGGTGCATGCAATTAATTGATCAACTACACTAAACTAAACTAATTGATTAATTTTTTGTACTCTTCCAGACGATTCTTCACAAGATTGTTCATGGGATTCTTTCCAACATTTCTTCGAGGGAAAAGTGCATTGAGTTCCTCGGTGTCGTTTTGTCCAGGAATTCCAGTCGAGCCAAGATGCAGACGGACCGTCGTCAAAATACACCGGATGGCCCAATGCTCAATTACCTCGCCGTGTTCCAGATCCTTTGTCTCAAAGTTACGATGGACAAGGTTGATCCTTTCTATCCCTTCCATCCAAAATCCGTAGTTGACCTCAAGAATGATACCCGAATCAATTCGGCATCATCGGAACTGGAGGCTTGGATTGGGTCTTTGAGTAAGTCCTCGCCAAAATTACGTGTCTGACCTTTAACTTTTAAATTTTAATGATTTCCAGGTGAGGACACGTGGGTGGAGCCAAAGTTTCCCACAATTTGTTGGTTCTTGACGATCCAGGCCCATCACATTGCCCTCATCCCAGCCATCAGCACCTACACGCGTCTCCTCCGTCACATCCGAGAGATTCAAAAGATGATTGGGGAGTTGGGAGCTACCGAGAGTATTTGGAGTCAAACGATAAATGCGGACCGGAATCGGCGCCTTGTCAAACGATGGAAAAATGACCTCAAGGTACAGTCCTACACCCTAAATTTTCAATTAACCTAAAACCTAACCTAACCTAAACCTAACCGATAACCTTTTGTCCCTTTTCGCTTGACCCCAACCGTGTAGCTGATGACCCAAAGCAAATTGAGCACAGAAGCAGTTTTACTCCAAGGGGATTTCTTGCGGAATGCCATGGCCTTTTACTCTTCCGTTGCAATTTACTTGAACTCGGTCATCGTTCCGGGACGTGCCTTTGTGGATGGATATCCAGAACTCCCACTCCCCTCGCAAGTTCCACCACTTTTTGCAAACCTACCCGAGTGGTACGTTGAGGACATTGCTGAATTTCTCCTCTTTTGTCTCCAGTAAGTCCCAAGAAAGAAAACTTTCTGGAAATTTCTCCAGGATTCCCAGTCCAAACGATAATTTCTTGTTCCAGGTACGCCCCTGCAGTTGTGACGGAGGGACTGAGAGAGTCCATGATTCTGTGGTTGCTACTAATGCTCTGTACTTCCTACTACATGCGAAATCCGTATCTCGTTGCAAAACTCGTCGAAGTTCTCTTTGTCATCAATCCACAATTACAAAATGGGCGGACGGAGGATTTACATGTTCGGATCATGGCCCATCCCATTGCCGAGCAGCACTTGGCTTCTGCCCTCATGAAGTTTTATACGGACGTGGAAACGACTGGAGCCAACACGGAGTTTTATGACAAATTCTCAATTCGCTATCACATTAGTATCATTCTCAAGTCCATGTGGCAGAGTCACGTTCACAAGTAAGTTTGGGGAAGAAAGAAGGTCAAGGGTCACTTAACTTAATTTTGGTGTCCTTTCCAGAACTGCCATTATCAACGAATCCAAATCAGGGAAGCAGTTTGTACGCTTTGTCAACATGCTTATGAACGACACCACATTCCTCCTGGATGAAAGTCTGGAGTCGCTCAAGGTACGTCCCCCTTTGCAGGGGCCTGGAATCTCTCCAGCGCCCCTAATTAATTGTACTGGGCATTGATTGAATTTCAAATTGATTGATTTGACAGCGAATCCACGAGACGCAAGAACTTCAGAATGATGCCAGCGCATGGGCTGGGATTGGTCCCGAGCAACAACAGAACCGTCAGCGTCAATTACAACAAGATGAGCGTCAGTGTCGGAGTTACTTGACCCTTGCCAGAGAGACCGTGGACATGTTCCATTACCTAACAGAACAAATCCGAGAGCCATTCCTCCGTCCAGAACTTGCTGGACGCCTTGCAGCAATGTTAAATTTCAACCTAACCCAACTCTGTGGACCAAAATGTAAAAACTTAAAAGTTAAGAACCCGGAAAAGTATGGATGGGAACCTCGGACACTGTTAGGTCAATTGGCAGACATTTACCTCCATCTGGACTGTGACGCTTTTGCAGCTGCGCTTGCCCAGGACCAGGTAAGGATCAGCGAAACAACCAAGCATTTTAATCAAGCGCTGATTCTGGTTTCCAGCGATCTTTCCGCCAAGAACTTTTCGAGGAGGCTGCATCCCGTATGGAGAAGGCAAACATTCGTTATGGAGACCCACTCTCCCAGTTTCGAGCCTTGGCTCAAAAGGCACAAAACGTTGTGATACAAAACGAGAGACAGGATACTGACTATAGTGATGCTCCGGATGAGTTCAAAGGTAAAGTTCCCCTTTCTTACATGATCTTTGGCCTCATCTCCAATTTCAACTTACGTATTTACCTTTCCTTAACGAAACGGGGTATAGATGCAATCATGGATGAAATTATGAGTGATCCCGTAATTCTACCAAGTGGAAAAGTAATGGATCGTTCCGTCATCATGCGTCACCTCCTCAATTCGAGTACGGACCCCTTCAATCGTCAACCCTTATCAGAGGACATGCTCATCGCCCATCATGAGCTCAAGGATCGAATTCGGGAATGGAAGCTCAAGAAGGAGTCGCCGTCACCCTAGAGGTCAACTATGGGTCAACCCACTCAGGTCTCACTCGCGTAAGTGTAAACGCAAGATAAACGCTTTGGACACAATCTGTCAGTTGAAAAAATGCCTCAGTTAGACTACAATAATAAAATTAACCTTATCCACTCCCAATGCTAATTTACAAAATAAATTGATTATGGAAATGACAATAGGCCCCCATTCTCATGCATTTCCTGGAAAACATCATTTTTGAAATCCTTCCTTAAACGGCTCTAGATTTCCACAACATTTGAAACGATTCAAGTAAAATTGACAAGCAAATGTAAAAAGGGTTTTGGTTTAATAATAGGAAGTTAATTGAATGTTCCAATTACTTTAATAGGAATTACTGGGATGAATGTTTTACCGACAGAGCGTGGCATCAATTTGTGTGACCTGAGGAAGGGCGAGCATGACCTTGCGACGGTAATTGGGATCCGTACCTCCTTGCCAAATGGGGTTACGCTCCAGGTAGACCGTCTGGAGACTCGTTTGATTTATGTTTCCGAGTTGGGCCCAATCCCCAATATTGTTGTTGTTAATCTGGAAAGGGAAAGGAAAAGAGGTCAAGTTGGGGTAAAAGTTTTAGTTTTCTGGAAACTTGTACTGGTGTACCCAGAATTCTTCCAAGTGGTTCAAGTCCTTGATGTCCTCAATGTGGCTGAGACGGTTGTTGGCCAAATCCAGCGTCTGCAATTGGGCCAAGGTCGAGAGACCTTCCATTTTGGCAATCCCATTGGCCGAGATGTAGAGTTGCTCCAGATTGACCAGCGTCGTCAATCCCTCAATCTTGGTGATCCGATTGCTTTGGAGGCTGAGGATCTTCAGATTCACCAACGTGCCGAGACCTTCGATTTTCGTAATTTTGTTCTTCCCCAGGTAAAGTTCAACCAAGTTTACGAGTTTGTCCAGATTCTCAATTTTCTGCAAAAAGAAACAAAGCTCAGACAAGTGGAGTTGAAGGGTCACGGGTCAAGGTCGAGGACTTACGCGAAGTCTGCAATCGCCAAGCTCAAGTAGTTCCAGTCCAACCAGTTCGTCCAGATTGACAATTTGCGTAAGCCGATTGGCACAGAGGTAAAGCTAAGGAGACAAGATTTTGCAAAACTGGACCTGGAGAACCTGGAAGCAAACGTTTACTTACCTTCTTCAGAGCTCGGAGTGGAGCCAAGTTGTCAATGCCCCGAATACGGTTGAAGGAAAGGTCGAGGAGCCTGTGGAGACATATTGTTGGTTAAAATTCATGTTACGTCATGTTTGTGTTGTTAAGCGGCACCGGTGGTGGTATTACTCCAACTTACTCCAACTTTTGAAGATGTTCCAAATTCTCAATAACGGAAATCTGGTTATCGTAAAGTTCGAGTTCCCGGAGGGCTACGTGCGTCCCCAGATTCTCAATCTTCTTGATTTGATTCCAACGGAGACTCAATACTTCGAGTTTGACCAGATTCTCAAAATGTTCAATCCTCTGGAGCCGGTGATGATTCAAGTCCAAATCTGTCTCGTTAGGATCAAGTACGACCACGTCCTCAGGAGCTTGTTGGTGGTGACCGTTGGCAGCGGCACAGGCTGCTGAAGGCAATGCTCCCGCTCGGGGTCCAGTGACAACCACGGCGTCTTCCTCTTCATCCTCGTCGTCGTCGTCACTGCTCAGAAATTGAACTTCTGAAAATGATATGGTTTTAATTATGCAACTGAAATTCATAGACAGGTCACCACAGCACAGGTCAGAAGGAGTGAAATTATTACCTGGACCGTCACCGTCACCTTCTTCCCCTGGGTTGTTGGATCCTGCTGCGACATGTTCCATTTCATTCTCCTTGTTGGGATCTGACATCTTCTAAGGTTAATACTTGACGTTAAAAAGCCACCGGACGGAGGAACAGGAAGGTCACCGATGATGACCTATGCAATGAACCTTGATTAATTTAATTTGATTCAAAAACTGTCAATTTTTCAAAAGATTTCAAAATTTTCGATTCCCGCTCTGATTTTTTGTGTTTGAACATGTGCCAACTTGCCTCCTTCGAAAAGTGGCGCCAATTTTAAAATTTCAATTCAAATTTTAAGTTTTATATTTAAATCATCTTCTTTTCTTCAAATGTAAATTGTGATTGTTAAATTTAGTTAATCAAGGATGGCGAGCCTTTCACTGATGTCCGGTTTGAGGCCCTTGTCCAAAGTACTCTTGTCCAGACCAGCTCTTCTGGACACCCGCGTCGCCTTCATCTGTGGAAAGGCCCTTCGTCCACTGGACTACGAGCGATATCCGCCATGGCCATACAAAGGTACTTGACAAAGCTTATTTATGAACAATTCGCCTGTGATGTGAACATGTTGTCACCTGTTAATTTCTAATAATCGATGACGGATTTCTGTATGTACTGTCTTATTCCAGAAAAGAGCTACACCAACTGGCACTACTTTTACGACAACACGATAAAACGATTTGATGAAAACTCCAAAGTCATCTTTGTCGAAGGAATGCCCGGGATTGGGAAGTCCGATTTTGCAAAAGCCCTCGCAGAGGAATTGGACATGAAGTATTTCCCAATGGTGAATACGGACCTTATTTACGTCAATTACTATGGCTATGACATGCGGAAGTTGGATCCAGAACTGCCCAAATCTGTTCGGAGTTATGATGAGAAGCGATTCTTTCGGGTAAGGTGCACCCAGCGGCTTCTTCGCTCCAGTTATTAGTGAAAGCAGGGTATTTAATCTGAAAATTCATGTTATCCAGGAACCAAAGCATGAGAGGAATGTCTCCTTCCAAACTAACCTCCTTATCCTCAAAGTTCACCAGTACTTTGATGCCCTCGCCCACATCCTCAACACTGGTCAAGGGGTCATCATGGAGAGGTCTCCCTATAGCGACTTTGTCTTTATGGAAGCCATGTACAAGTGCAAGTATTTGGATAAGATTGGTAAGCTCTATACACCTTATGCAAAACACAGTGGTGTTGTTTGTTTGCAACACGACTGAACATGATTCTTCCCTTGTGTTACAGCATACCAGGCTTACAACAAGCACAACAAGGCACTGTTGGATATCCTAAAGAAGCCTCATTTGGTAATCTACCTGGATGCTCCCAACAGCCTCGTCTATGAGAACTTGAAGAAACGGGGTCAAGGGGAAGAGAATGCAATCACGCCTGAGTTCCTTGACGCCATGGAAGAGAAATACAAGTTCAAATTCCTCAAAAACATTGAAGAGCACGCGGAAATCCTGATTTACGACTGGGCAGTTCCTGGCGACATCGAGGTCATAGTGGAAGACATTGAGCGAATTGATTTCGACAGGCATGATGAGGGAGACTTTAATAAACACAATCCGAAAATGTTGGACTGGCGGTTCGACAATGATGACGAAGCTAATGAGGCCAGATGGATGTAAGTCAAGTTTGACCTCCAGCTATCACCCAACTGTTTGTTTAATTCATTTTCCCCATCTAAATTCCAGGTACACGCGAAGGAAGCTGGAGATGGTTACTGGGGTCACGCTTGTCTCTGCCTCTTTTGACTGCAAAGGAATGTTTGCAGACTCAACAGACTGGAAGGTACTCGTCGATAAAACGGAAGCGGTGAGTTGTTCGAACAGTTCAACAAATTACGACAATTCCACCAATCGGAATTTGTTTGAAACTCACACCCCTTTTGTTTTTGTTCCGTAGCTTCCTGGGATGAAGTATCAGATTGGCTTCAATCCTTCCGTCGGTGACAAAGTTCTCTTCAAGGATTTCAACAAGCAAGTTTTTCCGGAGTTGATGCTGCGGAATTACCATTGGTCTTAGGCGTTAACAAGTTGCAACCTGAACGACCTGGACGCCGCCCCCAATTCATCACTCCGCCAGGTCTTAGTTACTTAGATTTTACTCGCTGAAATCCCACGTGCTCCCCCGAAATAAGTCACTGCCCCCGAGTATAAATAAAATTAGTGTTTAATCCTCTATGAAGTATTTTATAGGAGTTGCTCGCTGTTCCTGTTGGCTCTGGGATGGGGATGATGAGGGTTTTAGTTAAATTATGGCGTCCTCCCTTATACTTGTTCTTAATATCCCATTCTTACTTTCATCTTATGCTCATTTTTCATCTCTTGGGTCTCCTCGGCTGTTGGCTCTGTCCGTGGTGGATGGTAAAGCGGCGGCGGCGGTGGGGAATTGCCTAAGTGACGAGGAGGAATAGAAGGCAGGCACACTGTGCTCCTTGCTCTTTACCCCAGAGGACTCAGAAGAGAACACGACGGCCACGGTTTGATGACTTTGGACGGAGGAAGAATGAGCATAAAAAAGGATTGTGGAAGTAAATGCATTTTTCCAACAAGGGGGAATGGGAATTCAACAAGATCCTACAGGGCACATACAATACATCGGGAAACGGGGAAGAAAAAGAAGAATGGAAACACGATGATGATGAAGGAGGAAGGAAGAAGAAGAATAGGAAGGAATTAACAAACCAAAAAGACCCTTTTGTCACCTCAATTACTCTTCTCACAAATAATTATGTTGATCCTCTTAATCTTATTTCTATCGACGATAATCAAACAATCTTAACACAATTGATTCAAATTCTTAAATTAACCACTTGGGTTAGAACAATGGGAAAATGTTTTCCTTTCGTTGTTGGATGAAACGCCGTTTGGAAATAAAACGAAACTTTCATCAAAACTTACTCCAAACTCCTAGATACATATTCATATGTAGTTCTTTTTTGAATAACTTTAAAACCAGGGTTGTTATTTTTAGCGCTAACAACTATTTCATAGCGCTATTTAGCAATTTTAGCAAAAATTGGTGCTAAAAACGCTAGATGCTAAAAATTAAAGCACCCCGAAAAGTACACACTAAATTTGAATTTCGGTAGTTTTACCTCCATTTTTGTTGGAAAATTGGTCATTTTTAGCATTTTTTCGCAATTTTAGCAAAAATGTGAATTTCAAACTTCGCATTTTTAGCACTTATAGAATCGCATTTTTAGCACCACTGCTTTTTAGCACACAACCCTGTTTAAAACATTTCTTTTGAGGTTTTCGGGATTGTTTCGTTTTTGAAAACTGATTTTTTCGGCTGGATTTTCGTTTTCGCGAATTTTTAACGGAATTTCCTAGTAAACATTCATGAAATTGTTTCAGTTTTCTTTAATTCCAAAAATTATGGGCCTAAAATGCACATAACATTTCATTAAATTTTTTCAAATTCGAAAAACATGACCCAACACCACCAAAACTTAAAAGATCCGTAAAAATTCCAAAATTTTCTATCCGGAGTGCAAATTAAACTAATCCATGAAAGCATACCTTTCATTCCAAAACTCATTGATGGCATTTGGATATTCAACTACAGTTTTTTTTATTCTAAAATGTATGCTCAAAATTTTACAAAATTTTGTAAAGTGCCAAATCTTACTAAAGTCCATAAAACTTACGCTGAGGACTCCACTTTTCTTTTTTTGAGATTTTTCCAAGGAATTGGCGGGAATATTCAAATTTTCCAAAAGTTCATTAGCCCCATTTCCATTCTGTTTTTCTTTGTTTCTTTTCTGTTTTCTTTTGTTTCTCAACTGTTTTGGAGTTTAGAAGGAGGAGGATTTGGAAGTAATTGTTGGTGATTTAGTGTGATTGTTGTGCGATTAGTGATTTAATTGTTGGGTTTGAGTTGGACGTTGGGATCTCATCATAATGGTAAGTTCAGCATCTCTACCAATGGGGGAAGCTTACGAGTGAACAAACCAACAATGTTGAACTTTATTCTGCATTTAGGATTCGTTTGGGTTCTTGTCTGTACACTTTTACAGTGTAAGGGGAGATGTGGTAATGCCGATGCCAAGTCAGCCTGAGCCAGGAGCCACGGTGCGACCACGGTGAATGGGGAAAAGCAGCTGCACAAAGCTTCGAGGTAAGAGAAACACTTTAGTTGACTGCCACCCATCAAAGGATAAGGTTCTCCCGTTGGTCCTCCTCTTTGTTTCCCGTGCAGGAATTAGATACAATACGAATTAAACTTTATCCCATTTTAACAGTTAGTGTCGTGTTGTTTCTCGTGCTTCACCGTCACCCATCACGTCTCAACAAGTTTCCAATTCCAACTGGGATACCAATCGGATTTGGATTCGGAATCGGAACTTAACCCTAACGCATTAGTAAGTCATTCTTTTCATTCCTAAAATCATGCTAATCTTTTTGTCATCCTGGATCCTGGATCTCTGGAGCCGTGTGCTGGAGTGCTGGACACCAGTTTGGAACCCACAACGGAACGCGTCCGGTTTAATTACCTCACCCCCTTTAATTCTTTATTGATAAATCAGTCAAGTTCAGCTACAGGAGATTATTGGATAACTTAATAACCGCCGCCGTGACAGTACAGCGGCGGGTAATACCCTGGAGGCTAAATACCCAGGCTCAAACTTTTACGGATACCCACCTCCACTTCCCAACCCCACCACCGGAGACTGGAGGAAGGAAGGGAAAAGTTTTAAGCTGTCTTGTTTGAGATGTTTTTAGTAAATCTCCGTTGAACCGGAACATTCCAAAGAGATCAGCACGGAGATTACTTTGTGCAAAAAAGTAGCAAGTCCTTGCAACTTAACCACTGGGATGAGAGCGATGATACCACTAACCACCACCACGAACTCAACAACGAAACGCCACGAATCTTTATTTCGCATTCCCATAACTTCCCATTCTTGTGAAATAGAAAGGAAAAGGGGATGCCATTTGTCCTCGTTTCTCTTGTTTAGGCTCTTGTGGTTTAGATGAATAAGTAGAGATTAAGATTTTACTCCTTACAAGTTACCAAGTTGGAAATTAGAATCATGGTGGTGCCTTTAACTCCACAAGGCCCTCTCATCACTTGAATTACCAATTGAATTAACTCACTCACTTTACTATTTCCTGTTTCTCATATTTCCAGGACACTCAACAGCGATTACTGGATTTACGACCAGATCATCCCCATCCCATCTCATCCCTCATCTTTAAATCAAAAGGGAAACACTTGGCACGACGCTGTAAGCACAGTTCTTAATTCCACAACTCGACAGCGCTAGCGCTAACGCTTAAGCCTAAACCCAAGTTTGCGCCAAGGATGATTAATTAGCGCGATTAATAAGGAGGGAGGAGTTAATTGGGAAATGAAGTACGAATTAATAGACACCCAAACACCGACACCGTCTTAACTTTTGGCCAACGGTTTGGCACCGCCACGGTTTGCACTGAGTAGCACAGGAGTGGAAACCGTGGTGTTTCACCGCCGCGGCGGTGGAGTAAAAGAAAGGAAGCAATTTATTATTGAAAATCCCTTGAAGGCGGAACTTGTACTTTTATTACACTTCTCTCCTCTTCTTGTCTTTTTCCTTTTGTCTTCTGTAGGAATCCCAACTGGACTCCTTTACCAACGACATCACCATCCACCACCAGCATCCTTGTTCCTCTTTAATCTGTTGACTCTTGTTGTAGGAATGTTGTCTTGTTGTCTCGTCTTGTCCTCTCCTGCTCTGCTCCTCCGTTCGTCGTCATGGGTCGTGTCATCATCGTGTCCATGAATTCAATTGTTGTGATGTGATATGATTGTAAAACTGGAGACGGAAATTGATGTCAAGCCCTGCGTCCCTTGGGCCTGTCCCTTTCCAGGCCCAAGGAGCCCAAGGAGCCTGGAAAGGGACGCAGAGACCCGAAGGGAACGTACCCTTGGCCCAAAGCCTACCCTTACCCTTCCATGGGTACAATGGAATGGATTTGGGTTAAAAAGGTCACCTCTTCTAGAAGTGCAAAGTGAATAGACTGGTACTGTGCTGACCTTTCCTTCTCTTTTATCTCCTCCACCACCACCAGTAAGAAGAAGAGCTCCGAGGCTCAAACTTTTCTTAAGAAATTCACCACTTAGGCCCTTGTAGGGTAAAGTTGGGGGTCCTTAGCGTTATAGGGCCACGGTTAGGCTTAGCAGCAGGGCTAGGGTAGGGTAAAAGGCCCAGCAGGACAAAAGGAAGGGACATACGACCAAGGAAGGATCCCAGGACAAATGGCAGCAAACTTACGCACTCAAGACTTTCTCACTGTCCTCTTAATTAATTACATTAAGGACCACATGCTGGAGATTCACTGTGGTTGGTTCGATTTCTCCAGTCTGGATACTTCCTCCTAGAAAAGGAGAATAGAGTACTGCCAGTATTTTATACTGGATCCATACCACCAGCACCAGCTTCCTTCCAGGAGGAGCAGTATCTAGGATGCTTGAATTATTCATTTATGCTCTCCAGCAGATCTCTTCTACAAGGAGGACCAAGGAGCAAGTACTGGTTGAAGGAACCAAAGTGATTGATGAAGGGACCTTTCTTTTCTCAAATCGCAAAACTACAACCACTTCCTTCCAGCTCCAGCGCTTCTCCTTCCAGGCGCTTCCAGGGGAAGGAAGTGGACTGGAATCGCTGCAAAACGAATGGAGCTAATTCCCAATTTTATAACCAATGACAATGAATTTGCTGCAACATCCTTCCTAGGCTCCCCAACGTCATTGGTTTTGAGGGAAAACGATGAAATGACGAAGCGTCCTTGTTGAATTTTGTGAGAAAGATGAAAGGTTGAAGCGTCTCTTTGTTGGGTTTTGGAGTCGTTGATCTTGATTTGGTCCCAGGGGATCCTGATTGGTTCTTGAATTCTTGTGAATTTAGAAATTGTGAATTGTTGCAACGCTGCAGCGATTAAGTTTCAATGTGTTGGGGGATGGTGGTTTGGGTAGGATAATTGTGGTTGGTTGGTTGAGGTTGTTTTTAATGTTCAATTGACACGTATTATTAAGAGCTCTCATCTCCGGATGGGTTGAGGAGATGTGAGAAAGGGAAGATAAGCGCCCATTATCTTCATTACATCTCCTTATCCTTTATCCTGCCAAGGATATACCAACCCCAGCACCTTCCTATAGCCTCACTTTACTCCATCGCTGCTCGCCCTTCCATTGTTTCCAGCTGCATCCAGCTCTTCAGTTGTCCTTTCATATTCCTGGAGGAAATCTTCCAAAAAATTTGAATCTCGACTCCAATTTCCAAATTTAGCCACTTTGCAAAAAAATAGGGAATTTTTTTTTATATAAAAGCGCTTTGTCCTTTTACAAGATTTTCTTTGCTGCTTTTCTCTCCGATTGTCCAACTAACTTTGTTCATAGCAAACTAAGGATAAGAGGGACGAGTGAATGGCAAGCCGTAAAGCCCCTATTGTCCTAAGAAAAGTGGCATGAGAAAAGTGAGTT
>JAQIWD010000970.1:0-15284 GCA_034694825.1 Anurida granaria
TTCGCCCCATCTCCAGCAAACCCCCACCTCTCCATTGTTCCGGATCCTGGAATTGCAAATTCGCCAAAAATCTTTTACTCCCTCGTGACGCGTCGCACAAACGATAGATGATGCCACCTAAACTAGTCTTGCGTAGTAATTGGTTCTCACTTCAATTCGCGTACTCATAACCAGGCTGCCATTTGACCGGATTAAGCCGATTAAGTGCGGTCAATTAAAACTCCAAAACGTAAATTACGTGTTAAATGTCTCTCTCGATAATGCAAATTATCGGGTGTTCATTTTGTCACCCTCCTGTTTTCCCTCGACATACCTGTAGAAATTAACACAACTTTGATTACAAAATTATAATTGACATGCGTTGTGAACTGATTAAAAATTGCACAAAGCATTTGTTTTTAATTTAAAGCCTTGCAGATAATAAACATCTTGATACAAGGTTCTAATGTCGATTAATATGAACCTGTGACCAAGGGACTTAGTCAGTTAACACAATGACACGGATTAGAAATTTTGTTGTGTCCTCTTCCGCTCAGCCCAGCGCAGCGGACACAGGAAAATCCCGCTTCGGTGACACAATGAGAAGTCTCGTTAACTGATTAATAAAGTTATGAATTTTCTCAGAGTGAAACAAAGTTGAGCAAGTAAGCGCATTGTGGAAACATTGGGGCCAAGAAATGGGATGTTGACAATCGATTATATAAATTCAAGTACTCTCAGTTTTAGGTGTCATTTCAAGCAAAATCATCCCTAAGTGGCAAGGTCCCGTCACCTCTTAATTAATAAGTTGTTTGCAGAGAATTTGTCACTACTTAAATGTGGGAATGGATTTTATTAGGCAGCATATTCTGTTGTCTCTACTGCGTCTGGTTCGCAATCAACAGTGTAGCGATCCGGAAAAAGCAAAATGCACCTCCAGGTAAGCATGGATCTGGGGCTTAATTATTTTTAAAATTCGGTTATAAAAATTCTGAAATTTTAACTAATTTAAGGTGTATACGAACTACCTTACATCGGAGGTGCAATCCAAATGTTGTTGACCGCAGGGTCCACGGGTCAACACTACGAGAAATTTCATCGTGTCTCTGAAAATATGGGAAAACGATCTCTGGAAGGTTTGGTGATTTTGATGCAGGTGAGCAATGCAACTGTAAAATGCAAAAACAAATAATATAAGCTAAGGTTCAAATATCTTTTTGATTTTCAAGTCCTCACCGAAGATTACAAAATTGTGAAAAATGTTCTCAATTCCCCTGATTGGGCAAACAGATTCCCAAGCCATCCAAGATTTAAAGAGCACATGCTCTACACGAATTCTGCTTTGGATGAAACCTAGAATGTCACAAATGAGCGTCTTAAGTTTATGTTTAGGTTTAATGTGGGGTGACTCTGAACCTCATCATCGTGTTATCCGCAAATTCACATTCCAGGCGTTTCGTGCCGTCGGATTTGGAGAGCTCAAGCAGGCCGAAGAGTTTTTGCAAGAGGAGCTACAAGATTTCATAGGCCTGATGACGGAGCGTCTAAAGAAGAGCACTGGAAATGAACTCTACATGCGACATACTTTTAAAATTCCGACATTCAACATGATCTGGAGGATCATGTCGGGTGAACGGTTTTCGTATGATGATGGGAGAATCAAGGAATTGATTCATGCCGTTGATGATTGTGGCACAATTAACATTGGAATGGACCCGGAATGGATCTTCCCAATTTTACGCTACATTCCCGGATGTTCTCCAAGCAGAGCCAAACGGGAAAGCTTTGTTATTTGCCACGAGTTTTTCAAGGTAAGGTCTAGCTAGCCTAACCTAACGGAAATCTGGACCACTGTATATTTTTCAAGTAATCTTAGGATATTATGAACGAGCGGCGGAAGTTGGGCCACTACAAACTAGTACAAGCTGACTACATGGACCATATACTCAAGGCAATTGATGATGGGAAAGAAAAACAACCGGAAATCTTCTGTGGTAGGATCCTCTTCCTCATCAAGATTCTTAATTAATTTGTGATCTGGAAATTTTAGATGAATAATTTCATATGACATGCGTGGACTTATTGTTTGGGTATTCATAACTTTCATTGTGATTGATAGTCCCGTTCGCTTGGACTGGAGTTAAGTAAACTTGCGATTTATTGATACAGGGGACTGGACACAACGTCAAATTCCTTGGAATTTGCCCTGATTTATATGACAAGAAATCCTGAGGTCCAAAAGAAAGTTCAAGAAGAAATTGACGCTGTTGTTGGAACCAACCGATTTCCCAGTGTCACTGACAGATGCAAGTAAGGAAAAGTTGAAGCGCAAATTCTGTCATTCCCACATTCACATTTTACTGGAAATATTCTTTGTTTTGTAGTTTACGATACTGTGAAGCGACTATGCTGGAAACTTCGCGGTAAGTATATTTATGACCCTTATTCTGTAGCCATTGATTTTGACAACCCGAATTAATAAGCAACTTTTCTTTAAACTCAGGTGGGCCAACATAGTTCCGGTAATTGATTATAAATAATATTTAATTACAATTCATTGATTATTTTTGATTTACAAATACACACTCCCAATTTCAGATGAATGGAAGAACTTCTTCTTGTGACACGACCATAGGTCCGTATAATGTAAAGAAGGTCAGTCAGTCATACTACGACCTTGGAATAAAATCCTGGTTTTCTAATTGGGTATTTTAAATTCTTCCATTGTAGGATACTCTCTGTACCTTGAACACAACAATGATTCATATGAGCGAGGAGTTATGGGGTGACCCCCATGTATTTCGTCCTGAACGATTTCTGGATGAAAACAACAATTTTATCAACAGTGACAAGCTATTGGCTTTTGGAGGTGGCCAGAGGCATTGTCCAGGGTATACACAAGCTAAGGTCATTTGGCTTGCATTTTTCACCACAACCCTCCAGCACTTTACGTTTGAACCGTCGCCAATGCATTCGGAGCTTTCTGTTATACCTACGCACGGGATTTCAAATTCTGCAAAGCCATTCTACTGCATAGTCAAACCTCGCCAGTAATATTTAGTAAATTCTAAGGTTGTGTTTGAAGAATTGTAACGTCGGGTTGTTTGTGGTCTTAAGCTTTTCAGAGGCTTTAGGTTTCAACTTATAGTTTATGATACTGAAGTTTTTACGATGATGCACATGCACACAAATGGATACGTTATCCATCCATCAATTCTCAAAATGTTTCAATCGCAACAGCATACTAATGAATTGCAAAGTTATTCATTTCCAACTTTTTTCATGGGTATATTTTCCAGAGCATAACAGGCAAGAGTAATAAATGTTACACAGAACAGCACATTTTTGGGATTTTGGCAAAACTAATGTGGGAACGTGGTGGGCGTCAGCAATTCTAGTAATTCCAACGACTTTTTTAACTTTCCAAAAGAAATTTTGGCCAATTGGACAACATGAGCTAAGAAGTTAGCTCGAAGGTATCCTTGAACGTTTTTACTGGAGATTCCTTGATCCATACTATTGGGACTTAACTAAAGTGGTTATTCAACTTCCCATAATGCAAATTGGGTACGTCCCACGTCAATCACGAGATTGAAAAATAGTTTTTACGACGCATTCTGTTATTCATGTTGGTGAAAGTAAAAGTTCCCACGGTTTTATTACCTGAGGGTATTCATATTTTTCCAAGGGATTTCCATGGATAAACGACGACGCTTCCACGAATTCACATCCGTTTAGTTCTGATTTGGAGTTCGAGCAAGCGAGCAGCAACCTACCAAGTACAAGCCTGTAAAATTTAATTGGAATTCTCCGTTTGTTATTTTAAGAAAATGCTGGCAGAGAGTTTACTGGGTGTCATTTTGATTTCGTTGTATTGCTTGTGGTACTCCATTAATCGATTCAATACTCGCAAGAAGCAAAATGAACCTCCAGGTGAGACGGGAGTTTGAAGTAATTTATGTGCAGGGGTGAACGCTGGGGCTGGGACCAGTTTTACGCGTTTAGCAAACGCTTAAGCGTTTATTAAAATTTTTTCAGCTCTTTATGAACTCCCGTTTATCGGAAGCGCAATTCAATTGCTCTGGACAGTCGGTTTGAGGGGTGAGCATTATCAGAAGTTGGATCGTGCAACTAAAAAATATGGACACATAGTTACAGGAAGAGTTGGAGAATTTGCTGCAGGTAATTTGAAATGCATTTACGAAACATTTAGGCTGGAGATTACAAGAACTGGGACTAAATTAATGCTGGTTTTTATTTATTTCCCCGGGCTCAGTGCTTACGGACGACTATGAAACTGGAAAGCAAGTGCTAAATTCGCCTGATTGGTCCAATAGATTCCCGGACAAGCCAAGATTTAAGGAGCATACGCTCTACAAGAACTTGGGTAAATAACATTTGGATTAGAATTTATAACATTTGGATTAGAATTTCAGAAAAGGGGTCTTAAAATAATGTTTAGGTTTAATGTTCGGTGACTCTGACCAACACCGCCTAATACGTAAGTTTACGTTCCGAACGTTCCGTGCCGTTGGATTCGGGGAATTGAAACAGACGGAAGTACTTTTGCAAGAGGAGCTACGAGATTTCATTGGCCTCATGACGGAGCGTCTAAAGCGGAGTACTGGGAATGAGCTCTATATGCGACATACTTTTAAAATCCCAACATTCAACATTATCTGGAGGGTCATGGGTGGGGATCGGTTCAGCTACGATGATCCGAAAATTGATAAATTAATTCATGCCGTGGACGACTGTGCCAAAATTAACGTTGGAACAGATCCTGAGTGGATGTTCCCAATTTTGCGCTTCATCCCTGGATGTTCTCCAACCAGAGCAAAACGGGAGAGCTTTGTTATCTGCCACGATTTTTTCATTGTGAGGTCAAATCCTTCTGGATGTCAGTTACACTGAGGTCACTTTACTCATCCAAGGTCATTGTAGAATATCATGAACGAGCGACGGAGGTTGGGACGCTACAAAGAAGTGCAGGCTGACTACATGGACCACTTACTCAAGGCAATTGACGAAGGGAAAGAAAAACAACCGGAAATCTACTGTGGTTTGACCTTCAAAACTAAACCGTTTTCAAACAATTGTAACTTTTTCAAGTATTGAATTTTACAGATGAGCAATTCCATATTACCTGCGTCGATTTACTGTTTGGGTATAATGACCTTATGCTTAAATTATTTGAAATGTTCAACTTAAACCTGTTGTGATTCAATTCATGGAAATAGGGGACTGGACACAACGTCAAATTCCTTAGAATTTGGAATACTTTACCTCATACGAAATCCTGAGGTGCAGAAGAAAGTACAAGCGGAAGTTGATGCCGTGGTTGGAGCCAATCGATTCCCTGCCGTCACTACTGACAGAGCCAAGTAAATTCAATTACAATTTGAAGTCGGGCAGGAATGATCCGAAATTGGTTAAGAAATTCGAATCATTTTGTCCAGTTTCAGATACTGTGAAGCTACCATGCTGGAAACTCTGCGGTATGTTTACTAATTTCCATAACCCCTGGAGCAAATTTACGTGAAAGTGGTCCAGATTTAACCAATAGATTTTCTAAATTAGGTGGGCCAATATAGTTCCGGTAAAGCAAAATCATAGAATTTCAAGGACCTCGGTTAGCTTTTGTGGATGCGGCCTAGTTTTTAAAATGTTTGGAAATTTTAGTTGAACGCCCGCACTGCTTCCTGTGACACTACGGTGGGACCCTACAATGTCAAGAAGGTTAGACAAAGCTGCCAATGCCTTCCGAATGCGGTGATTATTTTCATTCAATTTTTGGCAATGCATGTAGGACACTCTTTGCTGTGTGAACACAACTATACTTCACATGAGCAAGGAGTTGTGGGGTGACCCTGAGGCATTTCGACCTGAGAGATTCCTAGATGACCACAACAATATCATCAATAGCGAGAAACTATTCGTTTTCGGGGGTGGACCACGGCATTGTCCAGGATATACTCAGGCCAAGGTCATCTGGCTTGCCTTCTTCACCACAACCGTCCAGCACTTCACATTTGAACCTTCCCCACTCCACCCTGACCTCTCCATAATTCCAGACTGTGGTAAGATGAAGATAAAAGTGATCACGATAACAAGAAATTAATCAATTGACTTTGTTTAGGAGTTGCAAATGCAGCTAAGCCATTCTACGCCATTGTAAAGCCACGGCTAGGGAGTTGCTGAATTTCAAATTTTATTCCTTACCAAATACAAAAGTTAATCGAAAAAAATTAAGAGAAATACTATGTTATACTAAATACGTTAATTGGGGGTTCTGCTATTTAGAATAAGAAAAATCGTTTGAAAAATGTTGGCGTAGTAGTATTCGACGATTGGAATCGGTGTACGTCGCACGAATATTGAGTTGTCGCATACTAAACTTTCTTCCATCCTTGGCTTCATCCGTTTTATCATATTCACCTCTGACGTGTACGAGAGGTCCATTGACATTCATCTCATTCGGGTTAAGGCTGGGAAAAATCGTAGCCCACGGTTCAGGACTCTGCCGATGGTAATCAATCAATTCCAGGTGTAGAACTGTCTCCAGCACGCTATTCTGGAACAGACTCCATTCTTCATTAACTCTGTCATCATAAGTAGTCGATTGGTAAGACTTGAGGATGAGACTCTTGAGTTTAGGAAACTGGGACTGTTGTAAGGGCCCTTTCAGAATCAATTCTATTGGATATTCCGCTTCTTCCTCGGCAAAATCAAGTTCCAGTGTGTCAAGGTGTTCCAGACACGGAATTTCATTGTGAGCTCCGTACAGTTTCAATGCCAGCATTTTCAGCGTCCCTGAAGTACGTCTCAAGACACTGGAAATCAAAGCTGCATTTTCTTCGACATCTAAAATCAGCGTATGAAGAGTGGGTAGAGGCTTCTGGGATAAAGCTTCCAGAATAGGAGTGTCTTCGGTCTTCAATTCCAGTTCAACTTGATGGAATTGCTGGAAAGATTCGAGAAACCTGTCCGTTTCCTTTCCAGATTTAATCTGAATACCAAATCCGGAATGGAGGCGTTGAAGTGAGGGTGCTTGGACAATCCATGATGAAAATTGGTCGAAACTCAACTTCCCGGTTCCATCATGATCCGAATCCGTAGGTATCCATCCAATGGACGTCGAGTAAGGCATGATGTCAAGGGACTTTAGTTTCGGAAGCATCAAGGAAGGAGGGAAGGTGACAAAGGTTTTTCCGTCGGAGGTTTGTCCGTAAATCCTAAGCCTCTCCAAATTTGGAGACTTGCACAGAAGGTGCTCCAGAATTGAACTTGGATCACCTTCGTAGAAATGCTGCAGATGGATGGAATAACTCTTCACATATGGACCCATAACTTCTGCAAATCCTTTGATAGTACTCAAGGAGGGAACTTTGTCGTTTGGTCTCCCATCGCTTGTGAAATAAAATTCAAAGGCAACGGACGGAAATGGACCTTCCATTCTTCCTTCCATTGTTTGCAGAAATTTAGGTATTGTTTCATCGGATAAATTCTCCGAATATTCTTGATCATGATTGAAGAATTTGATGGGGACTTGCTTCCGTGCAAGATTGTAGGATGTCATTTCATGCCAGTTCCGACTAAGAGATCGACAAGCCAAAAGCTGCCTTGCATTTACATATTCCAACAGTTTGTACAAAACCTTAAAAATTACATAAAAAGATTATAATTTATGATTGTAAAAGAAAGCATAACGATGACAATTACGTCGTTGGGAAGCATCGGATTTAAAGATGGAACGACATCCGATCCTTTCAGCCCAACTTCATCCTTATTTCTGCTTAGAAAAAACGTTTTAATTAATTTTAAAGGCCTAAAAAATTTTAAAGGTTAATTTACTAACAGCGATTTTTCCATCAGGTTGATACTGATACGAATCCTCCAGAAAAACACCGAGAAGGTAGGACCTGCTGAATGGTAAGTGTGACAAAAACTATGGTGAATCTTCCTTTGGGTTTAATTGTCTTATGTTTAAGCCTCAGGGAATGAATGTCGCCTCGGCACAAAAACCGTTCTACAGGACGGTTAACTTGGAAGGACAGCAGTGGAGTTTCGAGGCATTTCACAAAGTAAATTTTTATTCTTTTTCCTAGCTTTTGGAATCTTCCAAGGTCAAAGGTTCACTTTACAGGCGTCTGTTTACCGCTTCTCATCAGGTAAAGATTCAGGAGGTAATGTGAAACTACAAAAAGAGGCGTAAAAGAAAGAACAAAAGAAATACAGATCTAAAGATTATAACAATGAAATTCCGAATTTTCCAAAATTTCATAACTAATATATATAATTTCAATTCCAAATTGAAATGGAGGATAAAATTGCGGCTCGTCGGGTTCTTTGAGCATTTTACTTCATTTACCCTTGAAACAAATGAACCAAAACAATTCCCTCGGGTTCATTGGAATCAATTGTAGCTTCAACTTTGCTTAATAAGAGTCATGTTGACCACTATTTTTTGTTTTGGATAAATAACGCTTCCTTTTGTTGAACACCGTGTGTCGAGGATGAGAAAAGTTCACCGCATCCGATAATGCATGAACTTACACAAAGTCATTTCCCTTTTGCCATTCAAAGTTATTGGCTGCAAAAATGCTTTGGTTTTGCTAAAAAACTGGCAGATCTTGATTGATAGCGAGTGTTTTAGTATCCATTTTTTAAATGATTCTAAACCCGAAATTTTAAAGCTTTTGAATTTATTTACTCCTGGCCATCCATCTCTCCATCCCTGGATCAACTTTTTCAACCCTTTAAAAAATAGCCTGGAAGGATTTTGAGATGTCTAATGAACCTGTTTATCAATTGTTGGACCATTGTCAATTTCGAGTCAGGTTTTTTGCAGCTCTTCAAACACTTTGAGTAATTATATCAAGTTGTTAGGATGGGAACTCCAAAATCCAGCTAAATGCGTTGCAATGTTGTGAATTTCTGGCTGCGAAGCAACAGTGAACAAGGAATATTGAAAATGTACCCCCGGCCCCTACTCTTTATATCGTTTTGTTTTATGCCTCTTCCAATTAATGTCCATGGGTCGAGTAGGATGCTGGGCTGTGACTCACTGCAAAAGCAAATACGATAATACTTTGTTAGGATTTGGGGATGTGTACATTTACAAATTATAAGAACGCCAATATTTTCCTCACAAAATTATCAAGTTGATTCAGTATCGTTCCAGCATCCGTTCATCAAAGATCATGTTTGCAGAACTCGTCTTCTTTTTTTGTGCCTCTATGGCACTCATCATCTTCGTCCAAAATAATCGACGGAATCGTAAAATGGGAAATCTTAAAGCCCTTCCAGGTCAGAATTTTGCAATTTTTATTCCCAATTTCCAATTGTACAATCGAGCTTGTTTTTGCGTATAAAATTTCTTATCAAGTCCCTGATCTTTAACCTGTCACTGCACTTGAACTTTGTATCGTTAAAAATGAATGATGCGCAATTTGTTGGTTCAATAGGGCCAGTGTCCTTGCCTATCATTGGCTCAGCAATTCAGGTGGGGCTCATAGCTCCATTCTATCCCCTCCACTATCAGCGTATCCATGCAGTTTGTCAGAAATATGGAAAGGTCATGGGAATGAAAGTGGGCATTCAATATTACGGTAAGGAAAATCTCAATTAATTTCAGAATTTCAGAAACAATCCCAGAAATGGTTTTTAAATCATCAAATTCTTCCGGTCCTAACCTTACAGTATGCACTGAAGATTTCGATACCATAAAAGATCTCATGAATTCCCCTGTATGGGTTCCTCGCTTCCCCGACATTGACCTTTATAAAGAGCACACTTACGGTAAAAACTTGGGTAAGTTGACAGTTTTTCCGTTCACAAATACTGACGAAAAGGATTAGTATGTTTATGAACGCTTTTTCAACGGACCGATGTTAGGGTTGATGTGGAGTTCTGGAGATTCCTGGAAGGAAATGCGACGCTTCACAACTCGAACCCTGAAAAACTTTGGCTTTGGAGAATTGAAATCCGCTGATGTGTTTCTAACGGAAGAATTAGAATGCTTTGTCCAGTCCCTGGATGCTGACCGGAGAAAGAACAATGATGAGATTTACATTAGGCAGTACTTTAAAATCCCGACATTCAATATCCTTTGGAGGGTCATGTCAGGGCATCGCCTCCTCTATGACGATCAAGACATGATGCAGCTCATCCATTACGTGGAAGACGCTGCTGAAATCCGTAAAATTTCGAATGAATAATACATTTTGGTCTCGTCATTTCATTATGGAATCGCTGAATTGATTGTATTTCTGTGTCCAGAAATTGGGGTAGATATAGAATGGAGTTTCCCGTATCTTCGAAGTATTCCTGGCGTAGGGAAAAGTAAGCAAAAGAAGGGCAGTTTCGACGGATGCCACGAGTTCTTTGAGGTAAGCCTCACCCATCTACAATGTCTGTGTCCTTAACCTTGCTCCCAATTCATGTGAATTTTGGCTAAATTATAACAAATTATAAGTTACAACAATTAATTTCTAATTTGTTAGAATATTATGAGAAAACGTCGTGAGCTTGGGACATTTCGAGATACGCAGAATGATTTCATGGACTACTTCCTACTCAAAGTGGAAGAGGAAAAGGACAATCCTGACACGCTTTACACGGGTAAACAAACGGTGTGCACATTCACAAATTATGGAAACTCTGATTTGATTCTTTGATTCCCTAGATGAGCAATTTGTAGCAACTTGTGCTGACCTTCTGTTTGGTAATTTTCATAAATTCTCACGGGTCTCTACAGACTAGTCAATTAAAAGTTCATTGCAAATTTTGTACTTTACTTTTGCAGGTGGGGGTAGGTTTGAAGATGATGCCAACGTGAAGGCTTATTAAATCGTTGTACGTTAACTTTTGTTCCGCATTTATCTCTTTTTTAGTTGACACCACTGCCAATTCCCTTGAATTTGCAATTTTGTACATGGTCAAGTATCCGGAAGTGCAGGATAAAGTGAGACAAGAGATCAATGCAGTCGTTGGGAAGAATCGATCTCCTTGTACAACCGACAGAGTCAGGTCAGTTGGTTGACCTTGAAGGAAAATATACAATTAAAATGATAATAAATGTTGAGGTACAATTTCAGGATGCCTTATACCGAAGCCACTATGCTAGAAGTACTTAGGTGAGTAAATTTAATTTGATTTTGGACAACTCGACGTTTTTACTCAAATTCTGATTGTTAATTTAATTTCATTGTTACGTCTTTCCGTCAACAGACATGCAAACATTGTCCCATGTAAGCCACATTTCTTACGCTTTCCAGCGTTTCCTCCTTACATCTTGCTGAATTGTTTTTAAATTTAGTGAATGGCCGAACTGCTCTCCATGACACGACGCTGAACGGCTGCTTCGTCCCAAAGGTTATTTTTTTTAAAGATAGAATGCTACCAATAATAAAAATCAATTTCTGCTAATGGATCATACACTTCCATTTGAGCAGAACGCAATCGCTGGAATAAATCTGACGATTATCCACATGAGTAAGGAGATCTGGGGTGATCCACTTGCTTTCCGCCCCGAGCGCTTCCTCGACTCCAACATGAAGATCATCAATGAAGACAAGCTCTTTGCATTTGGTGGAGGTAAGGAAGCGCTTCTGATTTGTTCCAGCGTCATCCCTCCGAATTGACCAAGCAGCGCTACGTAATTGTACTTTTAGGAAAACGAGTCTGCCTTGGACAAAGTATGGCTAAAGTGATCTTTCTAAGTTTCTTCACCCAACTCCTCCAGCGATACACTTTCAAAAAGTCACCAAAGCATCCCGAACTCTGCACAATTCCAAAAGGAGGTAAATTCTTAGCTTTCCCCTTGCACTGGCATCAATTCATGGTTTAATTTTTCATCTTAGGAATCGCAAATACGCCTAAGCCGTTTTACTGCATTGTGACTGAACTCGATTAGTCTGAAGCGATGCAGTTCGAGTACTTGCAGCAGCAATTCAATGTTTTTGTTATGATTTTACGCATGGGAAGCCCCGTAACAAATTATTTAGCAATGATTAATTAACACATTATACAAAAAACGGAAACCCTCAATCTGTAGTTAGTGGTTCCGCATCCTCGTTCCCTTGCTTGGCTAAATGTAAAAACAGGTTTTGGTTCTCTTGAAATCCATCTCCTTTACTATAATCCAAGGTCAGATCGACGGGAAATAGCAAATAGCATTAATTAAATTATTGTGCGACAGTTCATACATAAAAATAGAGGAAGTGAAGCCCTTGCCCTTTGCCAAAAATAAAATTAATAGCAACAAGTAGTTGTAGAAAGATTGGATCCATTTAATTGAATAAAAACATTATGGGGCCAACCACGTTCCACATCAATCACCCATTAAATAATTAGTTTCAACTTTAACAGAGTGGATCCCCCACTTATTAGTACTAGGAAAGGCAGTTTAAATGTAGTATAAGTTGATAACAATCTTCAATCAGAACAACAGTCCATGGTCCTAATTAATCACATCGTATTATTCGCTTTGCCGATAGTTTCCACTGGAAGACTTTGTACAATTTAAATTCTAAGTTTACGTTAATTTTCAGGAAGAGTCAGCATTCGGCTTAAATTCATTAACAATGCTGAAATCCATTCAGACTTACCTACTATCACTGTGGATGAAAATAACGGACGAGGTCAAAAGAAGTATTTTCGACAATTGGCGGATCCACAGAAACAAAGCTGTTTGAGCAATTTGTCTTCAGCATCATTCTCTGGCTCTGCATCTGTGACGCGGAACTCGTAGTCGAAACTAAGCTCCTCCCCCTATTATTGGAACACCAAAAATAGTTTAGTTTTAGAACAATTTTAAATCAGGATCTCTTGTTCGTAAAATTATGGCAGCTGCTGAAAGTCTTACAGATCCAATGTCCCTTGTGGCGAACAAAGCCAATTTCGGCAGATCCGGATCAAGGCAGTTGACAAACACGGAATACACGGCGAGATTCGGATCACAACTGTGGTTTATGAAGTGTGTAATGTTCCCATACTTGGCAGCATCCACAGTGTAACGATTCGCCTCCTTCCCTTCGTTGATGTCCAAATCAAATAGGTAGGTGCATCCGTTCCTGTCATAATCCTTTCCGCGTTTTTCTGCCTCCTCTGATGTTATGATTTCACCCAAGTAGAGTGACACGAACGTCATTTTCTTAATTTTCTGCGGATTCAACAAAGACGTTTAAAATTCTTTCGGGCATGAATGAAAGAGAACGCTTAATTTCAGCAGCAACTTGGCCTTGGCAGAAGCTTACCTTGAGTGTTTTCACACCCCATCCACGTGCATTAGAAGTACGAAAGATACATAAGCGGAGGTCTGAAATGTTTATTCGGCCGTCCTGGACAACCCGGTTAGGACATTCAGGCCCACATTTGCATTTACTGTTACATTCGTAAATTGGGGTCCCTGCCGGCACCCGAACCCTGCGAAGAAATCAGCAAAATTGTGACATGGTTCTTTTATAAAAATGAAATTAAGCGTTTCTTACTTTTTGTGTGCCGTGTATGCAAACTGTGTCTCGCACTGAGCAGCGCAACACTCTTTTTTCTGCCCGTAACAATCGCTGCAACTGCATCCGACGGGTGGATCATCGGGAATAATGATATCCTGAGTCGGGACATAGTCATTCACGTAAGTGAAATCCTTGGGTGGCCCTGCCCAATCCACCATGTTTTCAACCTTGAGCAGTGGCTTTCCCTCGCTTATTTCATTGAGGCTGGTCTCCCAGTCCTAGAAGCAAAAAGCAGCCGAATCCAATGATTACTTTTTTGTCATTTAAGAACACCACCATAAATATTCACCTTTAGGTTAGGTTAGGTTAGAATAAATATTCACCTTTAGTTCATCCGTGGCAATTTCTCGCCATTCATCCCGCTGATGAATAAACAACTGCTTCCTTAGATCTGCATCTGCCTCAGCCGTCAGTCGATCACCATTCATAGCATCAAGCAGAGCTTTGTCAAGTTGAACACGGTGCCAGCGGGTTATCGATTCCACTTTTGGTTGTTTCCCTTTCAGTTTCCCGTTCCCAAACTTCTTCAGGAAATCAGCCTTCCATATCATGTCAAACTTCTGCAAGAATAAATGCAGATTGATGAAATCTCTGAATGTAAAATGGACAACAGCAAGAGGAATCACATTACCTTAATTTCATCATCGTTAGGGTGTCGTGTCAAGTCGTAGAATGCTCTTGCCCTTGGTTCCAGTAGCCGAGGATCAGGAGGAAGTTGGAGCCTGGGTTTTGATCCTTTCCTTCGCTTCGTTCCGTTAGCAGTTGTTATGTATTCAGAGCTGGCAGAGTTCTCCTCAATTTGGGCTTTACGCTTCAAATAGAAGGCAATTTTAGCCTCGTCACAGCTTAGAAGACTCGAAGGCGGTTCCCAAGTATTGTCTTTATCTTCCCATCCTTTCCATTTGACTTCATAGATATCCCCTTGCTTGTCTCTGAAATAATCCCTGATTTCCTCAACTTCGTATTGACCGGTAGGGATGGGTGTGTCCTCATCCTCTTCTGGCTCAACCGATTTTTCTGTAGCTGGTAACGGGGAATCCTCTCGTTCATCCGACTCGTGACTAATCCCAGAGTCATGTTCTTCGGGATCATCATCGTGCTCTGTAATTCTCCGGGTTTTGAGCATCGTGACCACTATCAAAGATTAATGGGAAACCGGGGCAAGGAGGCAAGCAGATGATGATGAACGGCGGCGAAAAACAGATACCCGCTGGGGAGGAGAGGTCAACTTGGCGGTACTTCTACTTCCGTCACAGGTACACACGTTCTTCTAAGTCAAATTCAATTAAAATTTACGAAACTCAGAACCAAAATTAAAACAAAAATTTCAATGAGCTTTTCTTACCTTTTTTGCCTGACTCAAGTTCTGTTGTGAAAAGTAGTGGTGAGTAGTGAGTGTTCCCCGCCGAATTTCATAAACGGCTCCAATTCTTCCTCAACTTCGTCGCGTCTGCACAAAATAATACCGAAAAGAATTCTTTCTTCTCAGCCTCATGAGGCTGAGAAGAAAGAATGCTGAGGCCTCAGCATCTCATCGCAGCAACTCGTAGCAAAAACTTTGATCGTCCCCCTGCCCTTTTTCTCCAAATTTACGGCTCTTTCTTTCTTCCCCTCCCTGCGCGATGTGTCACCTCCGCCCTTTTCTCCTCCAATCCACAAACCCGCCAAAGTCCAAAGTTGAACTTCAAAAAAAAACACAAACACGGACGGACAGGGTACGGAGTCCGGAATCCAAAATTCCATTCCGAAATTCCAAAATAGGCCGAAATTCCGAAATAAAACGCATTC
>JAQIWD010000971.1:0-15272 GCA_034694825.1 Anurida granaria
GGTCCAGGACTGGAATCTGTAACGTTTCTAGCTGACGATTTAAGATGTAGGACTAGAATCGAGTCCACGGGAGTCTGAACGATTTGGAAAGTATCGCTTTCCGCTGCTGACGTGAAGAATTGTCTTGGAGCAGTGGCCTTCTTTGGCGGTGCGGGCGCCGACTCTCCATTTCCTTTATCCAAATGGCCATCCACCTGTAATCAAATGATTTTCAGAGTCATTTTGGGAGCCCTGAATCTAATCTAATCGCTTTGTGAATTTGAATTACTGGTGTAGTGACAGGTGGAGCAGCTGATGAACGGATCGAATGACCAATTAGCTCCTAGAATGTGAAACCCAAAGGCAATTTTTCAATTCAGCATTCTAAAAATGTGTCATTTGGTCAACATTTTCCAAAATGCCAACTGACCTCAGCAGGAAAAACGCGCGTCTTCTGAACTTCCAGCGGCGTTTGTTCTTTCTTTGGAATGGTCAAGTACTCTTCTCCATCATCGCCCACGACCATGGTCACCATTGCAAAGTATTCCAATTCTGCCCTCAAATCCGATCAAAAGCACCAGCCGTAGTCCTCCGGGCAGAAGGTTTTGGTTGGGAAGGTCGCGGCGAATGCTTGCGGAAAATCGGTTACACTGACCTGCTTCTTGACGCCGGGTTGCGATTTGAGAACTCGGAAAACATCGGATGCAAATCGCTCCATCTAAAAATTCATAAGGGGATACAAAATCAAGAATGTTGGGTTTTCAGTTATTTTTTTTTTAAATAAAGTATCTACTTGATCCTTCTCCGACGACTTGGATTGTCATTGGCAGCGTTTGCAAGAGGGCGGACAAGTTGACATGGCCATAATCCGATACTCGGCATTGCCTCCCAAAGTGATGATGGTAGGCTGGGATCAATTTTGAAAAAAAAAATGGAGCACCGTGCGAACGTTTTGAGGAGGTCAACCAATCCCCGAGAGAGTTGAGCCAGTTGGTGTCCCATGGGGTCGTAGAAGAGTCCTGGATATCTTGGAAATTGTCATGAGATTAATCCCAGACAAGAGAAGCAGAGTAGCAACATTGACCTTTACCTGATTCACTCTCCGTCTTTCCCTTCCATTTGATCCGCTTCAATCCATTTTCGGCATAAGAAATTTCAATCCCATTGACAGAAGTGAAGAGATGTTCCAGCGGTACCCCACTCCCGTCATCCATCCTTTGGATCCCTCCCAATTCCGCACTAATCAAGTGCGCTTCCGCTTCCGTAGCAATCAAGAAAACCGCGCAGAATCCATGTTTAGCTTTTAATTATAATGGGCATATCAATGGTCAATGGTGAGCGTACATGAAGAGGTGAATTTCACCGTTGTGAGAATCCAAAATGGTTCCGATTCGGGCCAAAAGTGTCCGAAATTCAATTTCAATGTTTGGGAGGTTGACCCGACCTCTTTTTCAGCCAACCCGAGTCGGGTAGACGGAAAACCAGAATGGAGGGAAGGGTGGATGCATCCGGCAGAAAAAGTCGAGGCCATCAGAACCCTGCAGGTTTGTAAACAAAGTTAATCAACATATGAGTACTCTTGAAACTAATTGACTTTAATTGTGATTGTACCTTGATACTCCAATCAGGTGAGAGTGAAATGATCGGACCACCCAATCCAACTGGATTCGTATTGTCCGTGACGTGGACGACATCCCGCATACGTTAAAGGCCACAGGTTGACAAGGAGCGCCGATACCTCTTCTCAAACATCTCGCGGAACTTGAAGAAGGTAATAGAATGATTTTGAACGTCCTGGAGAACCGCTGCCACTTCCTTTTTTAGAGTGTAGTAATCCATTGCCAAAAACTTGGAGCACAATTAGTAAAGTTGACCTTTGTGGGCCGGGGAATCAGCCAGAAAATAGCATACTCCTCTCCAGCTTCCAGCAGTAACATCCCCAGCATCCAGAGGAGAGGAGGATAATTTGCAATCACGGTTATCAGTTCTGGAGGAGAGTCCAGCAGGTAAGTCAAATCCATGAAATCCATCCAGCCTCCTCATGTGTTCAAGGTCCACAAGCCAAAGGATTCGGAAAACCTGAAATCCTGCTTCTGGAGACGCTGCTGACACACGCTTCCAGGTACGAGCCCTGGATTGCCGGAATTGGCATGCAACATCAGTATCCGCTCATTCTTGGTCGCTTTACTTGATAGCACGATCTGGAATCAGATGGAAAAGGAAGGAGTCTGTCAAGAATTCCTGGCGGGGTCAAAGGTCAAGGTAGCTAACCTCGATAAGATTCTGTCGTGAGATTCGGTATAATTTGAGCTCTCGTGCCAATATTTCCAAGGTAAATTTGAACTCCATTTTGGCATCCAATTTGGAGCTACTAGGACGGCTTTGGATTTTGTGTCTCGACCAAGCCAACATGACCTCAAACTTCCGAATCTCCGCCACTTCCTGCAACGACATACAAAATCAAGACGTTGGCGACATAAGCAAATCCTTGATTTGCCCGCAAGGGGTCCTCTTGCCATGCCGGTGCAGGTGGGTCATGTGACTTCGTCACCATTTGAACCATGGACTCAGGCTCAGATAATCCACTCATTCGAAGAGCTGCAAGAAAAATGGAAATTGGAATGAGAATCGCTGAAAAGGGATTGATAGGAACTGTGCAAAGCGTGTCGAACAACCATTCAGAGTTGTGTTACCCTGATACGCCCGGGGCTCAGCAAAGGCAAGGATCATGTTGACAACCTCGCAGAGGCGGAAGTGTAGCGCTAGTAATAATTTTCCAGCGAAATCAACATTCCACAGACCTAAGGAAAACAATTTGAAAATTTCGCGATTTTGCTCAAGAATTTGTAAGGATTCCTCACCACATCAATCCTGAGAAATTGCTTAGCATGGTGGAAGCACGCCTGGAGGAGGTCAGGAAGGCTTATCTGCGCCGCAGACAAGCCCCGGGATATTTGAAGCAGTTAACGGGCAGCTCCCCGTGTGGAGGCGATCCAAGAACAGTCGAAACGATCCGATTCAAACTCAATTACTGTAAACTCGATGAAAAAAGACCTTTGGATTTGTTGAACTTTGACCTCGGGGTGCCTGCGCATGGACTTCGGTCCTAGAACTTACCTTAGTTTGTGCCAACTTGGTCCTGCCAACCTTCGGCGCATCCGAACAGACCGACAGCCTCGGCACGCCCGAAACTTTCTCTTTGGGCGTTTCCTTCCATTTGGATTCCAGCGTACAGTCCTGCGAGGAACTCCATTTTTTCTATTCTTGTACTGCCAGTTGTGCTTGTTGCTGCTGTGCTGCCTTCTTGCTACGCGAACGACCCCAACTGGTAGTTATGCTTCCCAATCTCGAAAATTCCCGAATGACCATTGGGGAGGAAGGAACGCTCTTTGGTGTGCACGAAATAGAAATTCGGGCGCGCGTTAGGAACCGTAACGAAATGAGTGACGAAAATGGCAACGGCTCATACCTAGGAGACTCCACGTCCGGGACTTGAAGGAAATTTGACTTTGCCCTTAGGGGTGAAGGGAGTAAGGAATTGCGCGTGCGAGAAGTTCGGCCACAGGTACTTGCGAGGGTCCGAATACCGTTGAAATCCCATAAAGCATTTCTTGGAAGACCCTGGAGGAAAGGCCCGAATTCGCAAGTTTAAAAACGCTTGGCATGACATTCTGAAGCAAAGTGAGGTCAGGAAAGGGGCGGGAGGTGACGAGCCTTGACCTGACACCAAGAATGGCCCTGACGTCTCGTCTGCTGCTTCCCTTGGACCAGGTGACAAGTTAAAGTTACGTGTAAGTTAAGCTAGGTTTTAATCAGGGTTTTAAACCTAACCTAACCTAGTAATCTAATTAGCCTAACCTAACTTATACTTAACTAAACTCTTACGAGATGGGCGAGGATCTCAATTTATGGTGAAAGTTCCCCAGATCCGAGCAGATTGAAACCGTGCGACCAGACTAACCTTCAAACTTGTCACGAACCGGGTCAAGACGTGGACTCGAAAATCTCATGTGCCCAATTGGACGCCATCAGCCACAGCTTTTCCTAAAATTTGTCACGTGACAAAGGAAATCCTGGACTAAACCAAATATCCTCGAACATTTGACTCCGTATTCGTCCGTGCATCCGGGCGAATTTCGGGGCCGAGTAGCTTGCCCGCTCTTCGTTTACCATCTTTGACAGGATCCATTCCCGGAGGCAGACTGGAAGCGGAAAGCTTTATTAATAGCCGCCCATTCCGCTCTAATAAAACTTGTCGCTGATAAACCAAGAAAAGCCAGGGGAGCCATTTTTATGGCTGTAGGCATTGCTCAAGGGGTGGCGCTGGTTAGCGACGACCGTAATCGCTGCCATCTGGACTTACGTTGTCAAACAATGACTGTTCCCAGAGATATGGTTTGTAGGGGTCCCGCGTGATGACCGATGCTCCATACCGGAGCGGATTTTTCCGAAATCGGGGTCGAATGCGGACGACGATGAAAGTGTGTCCACACGTTCATCGAATATTTTATTTCAGTTTCTATCACTGAGTATTTTAGCATTTAAAAGTTTTGCACGCAATTCATGTGTCATAAAAGCCTAAAAATCACTTTTTAGTCACTGGGACCTCTGCGGAGACCATAGCCACAGCTGTGGCTATGGAATTGAGGTTAGCGCAATCTATGGAGTGGGGAAGTAATTTCGCCGCCGCTACTGAACATGATGGTCAGTGAGTGCCACATTTATTGTTCTTTCTTGGCTTGATTTTCGTTGAAACCATTCTTATCATTTTTTGGTTTGGATAACATTCCCAAAAGCGGCGTGACGTTTGCGAGTAGGGGGACCAAGGAGAGTAGGCTGACTTGGCTTGTAGAAAGAGATGTGGGGGGATTTTGGGTGGCTGTTAGTTTGGTTTGTTTTTTGGTGCGGTGGTGTAGCAAAACAGTTTGTATGTTACAAAATCGACAGCCTCCTCCTCAGCCTACTAGGAAGGAAGGCTCTCTCTCAAGGTTTCATGCCAAAACTCGCTCGTCCCTCTCTCCCCTCGCCCTACACACTCTCTCGAGTGTTCTTCTAATCTTCTCCGTCGTCCTACTAAAAGCACCAGCAGTCAGCACAAGGAAAGAACACAGTTACACAGTGATAGTGAACCAACTGATACGACCATTTTACACGTAACCTTCGACCCAAGTCACCACCGTCACCTGTCCAGGTAAGGGCATCCTTATGCCTTTCTGCTTCTAAACATTTCCTCTGTTTAGGAATCACTTTCATTAGAGTCCCTCCCATGCATACATGCTCATGTTGTTAGTTTGAAGAAGTGTTTCGATCCTCATTCCTCTTCCACTCTCATGTGGGTAAATCCCTTTCCCCGTCATTCCTATTTGATTCACTCAGGCTGATTCATGTGCTGCGGCTGCTTTGCTGTACTCTGTGCGTAGCCCAGAGCACAACAGGGAAAGAATGATGGAGGACGAGGAGTCGGTGAGGAAGTACACACAAAATACCTTACCCAAAACCTACTCCAATAGACAGTAGTACTGCCTATGGCTATGAATGAGCTAGGACGAGAAGGGACACGATGCGATGAGTTTCTGAAATGAAATTTACCAACTGAGGAGGTTATTCTTTATCATATTCCTAAGCAAACTTCCCAAAAAGTAATTCATTGCAATTTATATGGGCAACCGATTTCCGAGTGTATTCAGTTTTCAGACGTTGTTGGCCCGGGTATCACCGTTGAAAATAATGCTGAAATTGAAAGGTGAAATTATACTCACGCTCTCCCCTCAGATGGGTAGGAGGAACTGCGGCATTTTGGCATGCGCAATTACGCTTTGAGTTTCCCCAGCAGGTGGCGGTCTTTTCCTATTGCGCACTCAACAGAATTAGGTGGAGTTGATTTCTCCAGAAAGCGACTAAATTATTTTCATTTGTATCATTTGTATAATTTCAGAATTCGGAGGAATGGATACAACAGAGGAAACGGGCCAAGACGTCTTGGTTCCAATGGACTACCCAACATCAATTTGTCTTGTCTGCAATCGGACATTCCCATTGCCCAATCCCACAAAAGATTCAGAGCCCATCCTTAATGCGGAAGAGCTAAGAAAAATTGAGGAGTGTTTTGCAACTAATTTGGGCTTGTCACCAGAGGAAATGGGAAGGGTATCTTTCTTCACTAAACCGGAAGTCCAGCCCTTCTGCTCCAGATGTACTCCAATGGCTAAGAACCTCCTCAAACTTCAAACAAGACTGACTCAAATTCGGGAAAAATTGGCACGTGCAACCATTGATGTAGCTACGATTATTGTACATACTTACGGCTACACACTAGACGAAAGTCCTTTCTTTGAAATGAAGAATCTAATCTTCCAAAGTAAGTTTTGCCACCTGCCTAATACCCAAGTATAGAATCATACAAAAAGGCGGACTTGTGGTATGGCGCATTCTTCATTCAAATCCCGCGCTCTTTTCTCTCTTTACACATCTGGCATAAAGTGGCGCAGAAGAGTGAAACTTTTCTAAACCAAGATATTCTTCCGGGAATTCACAATTCTAATATTTATTTGTTTGACCTTTTGTTTCAGAATGGTACGACAAACTTGACGAAGACTGCGCTGAAGAAGAAGAAGAAGAGGAAATGGTAGAAGTGCCGCCAATCAGGATTAAACAGGAGATTATCACTCCCTCAACATCACCTGAAACAAAGCAAAATTCGTACGTACTTAAGTTGAAATTAGCAGTTCATTAATTCCGAAACGTCAATCTGAATTAAAATATTGCATTTTTTCTACAGGCTTTCTCGAGAAGTAGCCAAACTTAAAAAGAAAGGGAAAGGAGACGTAAAGCCAATTTCGATTGACGACGAAGAAAAGGTTGAGGAAGTTACTTGTGAGGTGTGCAAAAAAATTTACCGATCCAAAGAATATTTGACTCTGCATATGAAGTCGCACACTGGTAAATTCAATTTATAACTAAGGCCCATTTAAGTATGTTGAATAAAAACGTTTAATGTGACAAACGTTTTGCATTTTAGGTGGGACAAGGCCGTACTCGTGTTTATATTGTGAAAAGTCTTTTTTCGGCTCGTCTACCCTCAAGAAGCACATGAAGACCAGGCATGCGTACGTCTCACCGGAGGAAATGCTTATGGAAGCAGTTCCTGTTCCACCACCACCAGAACCAGCGCATTGTGAAATTGAAACACAGTTGGCGAAAGTAACAATGGAGAATGGGGAAGAAGCACATTTGATCATCGGAAGACGAGTAGAGACGCCCCCTCCAAAATTGATTGACCAAACTGTGTCCAGCATGGATATGGACGAAGATGAGTTTATCTACTTTGAAGATGATGATATTCCAGAATCTTTTAACAAATTTTCCGAGCACGGAGTTCTGTGCAACGTAAGGACAACAAAGTCGTAGTATAAATATTAAATCATTTGATGTTGATTACTAATTGATTTCTGGTTTTTAGTACTGTGGGAAGAGTTTTGCATCAAAAGTGACGATGACGAAGCATATCAGGACAGTTCATTTGAAAACGATCAAAGTGGAATGTCCAATTTGTAAAATGACAACAAGGGATCACTACAACCTATCCAAGCACATCTCAAGTCACGACCCAAAGTTGACAAAACTCTCCTACAATTGCCCCTTGTGTGGGGATGGTTTTGATGTTCGTCGACAGGTACTTAGGCATTACAAGAAAATTCATCAGTTGGATTTAATGCGAGAGCCGATTCCTCAGCCAATCATAAGAGCGCTCAGGCAGAACGATCCAATGAACATGCCGCCGCTTGAAACCCAGGAATACATGAAGGAGTCTGTTGATGCTGCAGATGTTGTCATTGCTAATCCCCCGTCTCCGGTGCAACCATCCGGCCCCCGGCGCAGATCATTTTCTGTTTTGCAGCCCAATACTGGAATGGAGAGGGAGGCTGCGGACGCTGCTTCAGTTTCCGTGTCAAATAAGGCTGGGTTGTCACCAATTAAGCTAGAGAGTAAAGTGGTTCCGCCGACGTCAGTGGTGGCGAAAATTCCAACTTTGTCCTTAAAAAAGAAGAAGAGGAGGAAGAGGCGAGCAATACTAACATGTATTACCAGGACCAAGCTTCTAAAACAACGAGCGCGTTTACTCGCAGCGAAACTTTCCCCTGTAAAATTGGAGCCACAAACTCCTGTTTTGGAAATGCCCGTAGCGAATCCAAAGACAAGAAGCATGGGCGTGAAGCTAAATAGCAAGTTACCAAAAATGACGACTGACAGTTTGGAGTCTGACGACGTTTTTGTCCAAGCAGCCAAGAGATGTCATCCCGGCCTGATGAAGCTAAACTTCGGTATTAAGCTCGAAATTGAAAAGGTTCAGACGATCATCCTAAGCCCTGAGAGGGAAGACGAGGAAGAATTGTATTTGCCCCAGGACGCGATCAATGGCGTGCTGCAGTTTACGGAATCGGCACCAGAGGGCACAGGAGCTCCAAATGAGACTCCGGAAATGGGATGTGAAGAATTCGCACGCCCGCTAGGCGTGAAGATCTACGGTCCAAAGTCCAAGTTGGCGGAAATACGCGCGAATAAGCTCAAATTAAATGAAGCCAAAGAGGAGGCCAGCGCCAACGATCCCGTACCTAATGACCCGAAACCACCAGAATTGACAACCTCCACGACCACCGTTGTCACCGCTCAAGTTCCAAAATTCCAACCTGGACAGCTGCGAACATATTCCGGACCCAAATTGAAAATGGCTTCCATCGCAGCTGGACATCAAGTGTCAGCAATCTTGCCGAATCTCACCAAAGTCGATGGGGAAGGAGGCCATCACCAATCAGTTGATTGGGAGAAAATGGATCCTTTAATGACTGCGATAGGTTTGAAACGCAAAGTTGGACCTGGACAATTCTGGAAATCCAATCGGAAGGATGATGTGTTACCTGCACCCTCAGCCTCAATCAGTCCGGACGGCAGAGCCCTAATCTTGAAAACAATTCCGACAAGGAACGCTTCTGCCTCAACCTTGCTATCTCCCCCTGTCGGGGATACTGAGCAACGTGGTCCAATTGCAAGGAGTCCACCCAAGCTGCAACCAGCTCCAACTAACAGGGTTGTTTATTCGACAATTTTACAATCACAAAAGATTCCTTCGACTTCATCCCCCACATTCGTTGTGTTCCCTCCAAACAAATCTCCGTCCAAGTATCCTCTTCCTAACAAACAATTGGCCCAAATAGCAAACTCATTCCGGAGTAGGGGCGCTGCAAAACATGGGGCAACAGCCCAAGTACACCCTGTCAAGGCCAAAGTTACCGAAATGGCTCGGCAGGTGATCAGATCCGGAGTGACGAACACAAAAGCGGTTCCATTTGGTAGGGTCACTGCAGCAGCCTCCACTTCTGGACCAATCATTGAGAGTACACATTCCCTGGCTGGCCTACCATCACCATTTACGTTTGTAAACAGCGATCTCTCCAACGGGAACCAAAGAACTGTCACGGATAGATCAGCCCCCGGTCGCAACCCCAACCTCATTGCCGCTTTCCATGAGTCTCCACAAGGGAAAACAGCTCAGGTAGAGGCGTTAATGCGGAACTCAAACATAGATGTCTCCCTTGCCAGCCCACCACCTGAAGGAAGTTCCGCAGCGGTGGTGGAGCCACCAGTGCAAGAAATCTCTCCTCCATTTGCGATGCCACGGTTGCCTTCGGGGATCACATTAGTCCAAGTTGAGGATGTGCTAAAAGGGAACACTACTCCAAAGAAGGATGAGTTGGTCGTGCTATCTCCATCACCAAAGCGGAGGTTCATTT
Source organism: Anurida granaria (assembly GCA_034694825.1). Taxonomy (NCBI): domain Eukaryota; kingdom Metazoa; phylum Arthropoda; class Collembola; order Poduromorpha; family Neanuridae; genus Anurida; species Anurida granaria. The sequence goes on from JAQIWD010000971.1 coordinate 9,768, forward strand.
TTGCAAAAAGTCTGAATAAAGTCGCCAAGCGTGCAAAACAGGCTCATGACACCACAGGAATGGGTGTGCAGGATTCCCAGAAAGATTTCCGGTCGCGGAATTCAGCTCCGATCAGGATAAGGAGTATGGCAAGCCTCACAGATCCATTGTCGGACGAACCAGAGGAGACTGAACCCCTTGAGCCATCCTCCAGCGATATGAGGGGCGGAAACGATTATGGGGCGAAAACACTGGTCTACTTAGCTCCTCAAGTTAGGACTCCTCACCCGGCCAAAACAGCAGCGTATCGCCCCTTTCCTCAGAATGAAACCATTCGGATAATGAGATACAGTGAACACATTCGGGTTCGACGGGAACAAGAGCAACAGCTACACCAGCAGCTCCCGCTCCCACCCCTTCAACAATTTCGACAAGTGACCAGTTCACCAATGACCACGAGTAACGTGATGTACCTCCCCGTTCAACCCGTTTATAGAATTCAGGATTCAGATCCCACCTTTCAGGCGTCAGATGAATAGCCTCCTAATTACTTACGAACGTAGATTTATAGAATTTCTTGCTCCTTGTACTGAATTGAACAACTTCCGTTGTAAAGTCCTCTCAAAATCCATTTTCAGCTTATTTCTTTTGTTAAAGCATTTCCAATTAAGTTTTAATTTACAACTTCGTTTTGTTTTTAGTTGAGAACCCTCATTTATTTCCCCCAATAATTAGTTGATGCACATAAACCTATGTAAATAAACCCATGTTTTAGTAGTTTACTCAAAGTTTTCGGGACAGTACAAAATGTAATCCACAATGTGTGACTTCTTAAGTCCAACTGAGATTTGGAATGCTTGGGAAGTTGAGTTCTTAATGTCCACGCTCGAGCAAGGCACCAACCCCTGCTGTCCCAGGGAACGAATCAAGTCCCTCATGCAAAGCTTCCCGAATCCCCTCCTACGGAAGTCAGGCAGGGTGTGGATCATTGCTAGAAGTCCAGTGCCATTGAATACTAACCCGCTTACAATTTGGCCATCGAGGGAGACACCGCGAGACTCGTTCCGACGTAGCAAGTTCGTCAAGTAGTCGTCACAAGCAGGAGCAGCATGTTTCCAGGTCTTCTTAATGAATTCCACTCCCTCTTGAATGCCGATGGATTTCACTTGAATTGAATTTTCAGCGATAGTTTTCGAATCGACTGAATCTGGTTCCAGGCCCAACCCAGCCGCAGCATCTGCATCAAGATAGTAAAAGTAGTCTGGAATTACAAGGGTCGCGTTCCCATTGACGTTGCAGCTAAGTTCGTAAAATAGGCGCGAGATTGCTCTGTCCAGGGCAGTGAAGTGGTAGGGCTTGTTCCAGTCTATTAGATTGGATTCGAGGAAACATCGCTGGACTTCTGCCGGGGATAGTATATTGAATGGGTCTCTGGGGGCTGAAATGCTTATGTCCTGTCCAAAATCCTTGAAAAACAAACAGAAAGAGAACTAAACCATCATTCCGCGAATAAGTTTGCGCAAAAAGGAACGAGATCACGTGCACAGACTTTGGGAAAGCAGTTGATTGGTAGCTTACTTTTCTCTGGTAAATTACGAAGATCCAAATGGTGTCGTCAATGGGTGAGGTTTCCCTAGTTTCCATACTCTTTCCAATTGAGTAGAACTTGATCTCTCCTTTGAACTTTTCGTAGAATTTGGCCATGTTGAATACCTGTGAAAATAACGCGTATAATAATGGCATTTGAGCGCATGCTTGTCACATATTTTCCTTCAAAAAATAATAAAGATGCTTTGACTTACGTTTGCAGATTTTGGTAAGCGACATTTCAATTCTTCATGCAACAGAGAAACGTCGTCGACTAAAACAAGACGATTGGAATCCATGGTTTGAACCTTGGAAAGTAATTCTGAACGTATTAAGTGAATTAAGTTTGCAAATATGTGTTTGGCAAATTAAAAATAACTCAGGCGAATACTAACTCTACCGGGAAAAATGTAATTTGGAGTGTTTGTAAAATTTGACTTTATTGAATTTGATTTTAAGTAAATGCGAGTTTTGCAATATTATCTGACATTAGCGAATTCAGAATTATTATTAGAAGGTTGTGTCTGATTGTTTAGGAAGGAATGGAAACGATAAGAGTTCAAGGACAGTCTCAACTCGAGCAGCTTATCAGCATCATAAGTGATTGCATTGCAATTCCTGCACTAGTAAATTGTTTGCTACTTGACTTTCGCTTCAATAGGATATCGAACCAAGCGCTGCTTGCTCTTTTTCGAAAGCACCAAGACCACTTGGGTGGAGTGGACCAAATGGATAATCGACTGGAACAAGGTGACCATCCTTGATTTCTTTGGGCCCAGTGTAGGCTCGTCCAATGATGCTTCCAGCGCGATTGAGTTGACCTTCTCTTCGAAGGGTATTCCAGCAGTCGTACCATGAAGTGTACTTAAGTGCATAAGGAAAGCTTCCTATGGCGAGTCCAACGTGATTTACAGCCATATTGTTCGATGTCACGTAGTATGGATAGGCAAATGCATTGGCAACAAACTGTAAGAGTAACAAAGCCAAATTATTTTACTGCGGAGAATTATATTGGGACATGGAATTATGGAAACAAAGTTATGACGCACCGAACCGGCAAGATTTGTTAGTTGCTGATTGTTCTTGGTAATCTTCTTTGTGACAATGAACACGCAAGTGCCAGCAATCACAACAGTTAAGACCTCACTGATGATTCGGGGCACAAGACCTTTGAAGAATCCTAAAAAATTACAAATGCTTCAAATTACACACAACCAGTTCTCCCTCCCATTACTATTTTGCCAAGTTACCAGAGATTCCCTCGGTCTTAAAGATTTCAGCAATACTTCCCCAAAAAGAACTGGGGAAAAGAAAATACAATAATGAATGCAATTTATGATTCTTGGAAGCTAAATTAATTCTCACTCGTATTTAGTCTCCCGTCCTACAAATTGAGCCATGGCGCGGACAGCAATAAGATGAAAGGGGTAAGATACGGTGGTTCCAATCGTAACTGATACGCAATCCCAGCTCAGTGTCTTGATGAACGCCACGATATCTGCAGGAAGGAAGTCCAAGTATTTGGTCACACCGGTGTTGTTGCCGCTTCTCCCTCGCCCAGCAATGCGCCTCATACGAGCTCCCGCACCTTTGTCAAACGCAGGCTCATCTTCATCTTCAGCTCCTGCAACGGGACAGAGCTCAGACACCTTGCTGTAGACGAGATAATACACATTGGCGTAGCACAGACGCGGAACCAATCCACGATAACACCCCAGAAGCCCATCCACAGACCGAATGTACCTCACTAGAAAGCATTGAACAAATAATTAAACAAAATCAACACGGGACATGGCATGGGATTCTCATTCATAAATGCTTCATTACTGTAAGTGAGAATGTTTGGTAATCCCAAATAACTTTTGTGAAATAGTAGACTAGTTGCTTCAGTTGCCACAAACGGTTCATAGCCCAACTGCAAAACGACAATGACAACCAAATTGAACCAACAGAATGACATTTATAGTTTTAGATTTAAAGTTAGTTACCTGTATCAAAACCTTGGCATATTCGAAAGGTTGCGAAACTACAATCAAAGCATTTCGGAGGAGTGCAGCTTTGATCTCGGGTTCATTCTCGATCAACCAGTTCTTCTCCATCTTGTATGACCTACGAAACGAACCTCGTCGTCGAAATTAAATTTGTTTCACTTTCACTTTACTAAAACTAAAACAAAACAAAAAGCATCGAATTCTTTGATTGAATTGAACTTGCCAAAATTTTTGCAATTTTTTATTGTTTATTTGATTGGCGCCTCTTTTATTGGAATGGGCGGCACCTTGGCTCCCCAATTTACACAAAATTGTTATTTCTGGCGGAAATTTTTTTTTTTTTTTAAATGAATGCGTTTAGTTGTTTTTCTTTTAGAAATTCATTCATTATTCCATCCAGCTTCCAGCGTATTCGGTTTTTCCCGATTAATTACGCTGATTAACTGATAGTGAATTCAGCGTTTTGATTTGTATCCATTTCAGTCTGTACCAAAACAGAGGTATGTTTCATATTTCTTGTCTTTTAATCTCTTCTTTTTGTACGTCATTTTCTTTGTTCTTCATTAATAGACACAAGTCAGCGGAGTTGGGCTCGTCTAACTAACAACATTAATAGTTCATAAGCTACTAAGCTAGATTGATATTCATAAGTTCTGTAACGATTTGTTTTGCTTTACAGATGAATGTTGATGAATTCTTATCCCTGGTGAAGTCAGGGTCACAGCGAGTTGGCTCCGAGAGAAGGGAAAGTCGCGGTGCCGGTGTCGAATCAACCGGAAATGTTTCTAGGAAGCGGCCACGAGATGCCGAGAAAACTGACGGTGGAGGGAAATCGGGTATCATGAAAAGACCAAATACGGATAAGACTTTAATGGTACAATCAGTGAAGATGGAGGATGGGATGAGTAGCAGTGGTAATAATATACACGCCGGTATAACTGGAGAACTCGAGATTTCGGATGAAGAAAGACTTAGGATTCTCCAGATGGTAGAAGATGAGCCAGAGGTAGGTTAAGGAGATTGAAACATTTCTGGGGTAACCTTTGTTTCCCAAAACAATTAATTGGTATTGATCAACTGATTGATTTTCACTTGTTATATTTTAGGGGGCGCCCTTTGATGATGCAAATCTCAAACGCACGGTATCCGTCCTGGAGAAGAAGATAAGCAAGAACCAGGAGATGAGAATTAAATTCCCTGAACAGCCAGAGAAGTATGCCAATATTACGCAACATTACCAAAAGTTACGTGTGTTACTAAACTAGTTTTGCTATTTTTAGATTTATGGAATCGGAAATTGAACTCCACGAGTCGATTCAGGAGTTGCATGCATTAGCCACGGATTCCGAATTGTATTCCCTCGCAGTAGAGTTGGCACTCCCGTCGATTCTACTAGGTTTGCTTGCCCATGAGAACGCTGATATTTCCTGCGCCGTAGTGGACCTTCTTCAGGAACTTACGGATGCCGACACGATAACTGAAAATGAGGATGCGACTGCGACTTTCCTAGACGCCTTACTTGATCAGCAGGTCATTTCACTCCTGACTCAAAATCTTGACAGGTTAGATGAAAACAACAAGGATGAGGTTGATGGCGTGCACAACACTTTGGCCATCTTTGAAAATTTGTTTGAAATTCGTCCTCAGCTCTGCTCAGCGGCTGGTCAACAAGTGAGATTTGAAACAGGCAGGCGCTCATATATTCTGTGACATTTTCACAACTCATATTCTTGTTTTAGGGTCTGCTGCAATGGCTCCTGAAACGTCTAAAGGCTCGACTGGCGTTTGACTCAAACAAGCAATATGTGGGGGAGATGCTTGCGATTCTACTCCAGGACACGCCGGAGAATCGAGCAACGCTAGGAGATTTTGATGGGATCGATATCTTGCTCCAACAATTAGCAGTTTACAAGCGACACGATCCAAGTACCCACGAAGAAGCAGAGTT
>JAQIWD010000972.1:0-15260 GCA_034694825.1 Anurida granaria
ACCCCGCATACCCCGAAAGAGTCGAAGCTTTGTCCGCTTGGTTGATCCACGGATCGTCCACTTTGCAAAATGTTCCATCATCAACTTTCCTCCCTTGGTACGGAACTTGGTACTACTCCAAGATGAATCCAATCAATGACTCGTGCATTTTTATTTATGGACCGAAATAAAGGATCTGAAATGATTAGGACAGAACCCTTGGCTGGAGGTAAGGAGACTTCCTTCCCATCATCGGATTTCCTTCCTCCCAGAATTACGCACTTTCTCCTCCTCGGCCAGTAAAAGTCTGAGGAATAACTTTCTCCGGATCCTCCTCACTTTCACTTTCATATCAAAAATAAAATAAAAGTTTTTAGGGCGATTGCCTCCCCATAGTAGTGGATGTGACGAAGCAAAAAGTTCAATTCATTAATCAAGATCGATAAAAGGAGACACAGAGGGGAGAACAAAACCAGGGGGAGGAGGGGGGGGGGGAAGAAATAAGGAAAGTCCCACACCCACCCAAGGGGACATACTTAAATTATATAAGCCGACGGGTGGGTGGGTCGGTGGGTCGCTTATACCTGGGTTTGATTACGTCGTAATGTTAAACTCCCATAAGGGGTGGGTGGGTGGGGTGCAAAATGGCTAAATAATGCTTATATAATTTAAGTATGTTCCCAACTCCATCTTCATCTCCGGCGGGTAATAGGACCAGTAGGCAGGAGTTCAAGTAGTCTCAAGATTATACTACGTCGACTGGGGACTGGGTGGACTCAATTCGGATTCATCCATCTGATAACTCCGAAATTCGGTCCCTTATTCCCAACAGACAGGTTTAATATCCCCAACTTTTGGGGCTTATCTTTGATTTCTGCCGCCTCCGCACGGCGTCCTTACTCCATACGGCATGACAACGGAAAGCTGGGTACTTGGCTCTCTAATTTTTCTTTTCCTTTTGTCATTCTTCTGGTTCTGATGTCCCAGGCGTTACTGGAAGTGAGAAATTATAAGTTATTCGAATGCTATATATGGTACAAAGTTTGTTTGTGCGTTTTAATCACAATTTACTACTTTCCCCCATTAGTTTCTAATCTCTTGATTTCTTGGGGGAAAAGGAGCCAAATGTTTTCACCCAAAAAAATCCAAAAGTCGATGGCACCATTTTTCTCTCCGAGTTTCTGGGAAATACAAAGCAAGAGATTAGGCCCAATTTTCCAGTGGGTTGCCTCTTCACTTCTAAACCGAGGGAAGAACATTAAGGCCGCTCGCTTTCACTGTTGGAATTGGATTGGAATGGAAACCAGGGAGGAAAAGTCGCTTTCCCCAGTTCCCCAACCACCACCACGACCACTGCTACATGGAAACACCACAGGAAAAGATCCAGGAAAGCTCAATGTAGCATGAGGTACAAGGGAAACCCAAACTTCCAGCAACATTTCCACCGCCTGTCATTTGCAAAACTTCCCCAAAAGAGATCCTTTCCCCAAGTCCTACAAATTATAATTCAATCGTCTTTTTCCCTCCCCAAAAAGTCATGTCTCCAACAGCTCATTCCTTCTCACATTCTTCCCGCTCGTGGTCAAGTCCCGAGTCCCATTTTCCTCCCGCCACGCAACTTTCACCGGAAGAACCCGCAAGGAAAGAAGAAAGTCTTCAATTATTTCTTCAATTGGACGCAATGGAGGAACGCACGTCATTCCCCGAAAACGACAATTCGTATTGACTTGTAAGTTGGTCCCCGTAACCGCATGAATCATTCCGCTCCTGTCCAAAATGACTGGGTGAGACCAGGACAAATTGATGTCACGCTTTTGACGGAATTGGACACGAGAAGAACTAATATTACTTTTACCCAACAGTGGTCGGCCCACCACCGCCCCACCACCGTAACCAATGGATTTGATCTCTCTTCTCACTTAATCTAATATCACATTCAGTCCCATCCCCCAAATCATCCAGTTATTTATTGTCACAAAGTTATAAGGGGTCAACCCCTATATTTCTTGGCCATTTTCCTTTGTTTCACAAAAATAAAGCAAAAATTTCTGGAAGTCTGTAAATACTTCTAAAGCCCAGTTTCTGCGGTTCCAAAAACCCTGAGATCATTTATAGCCAAGATGGGTTTTATGCTGGATCTTTTGGGTGTCCTCTGAATTTCATATCTTTCATCCTGGTCTCTGCGGTTTGAGGGCTGATTTCAGTCCCTGATAGATTCTGTATTACTCCCAAGACCATTTTTATTGTGGGTTCAGAAAGTAAATGACAACTTATTCCCTCATTCCATCTTGTTCTGGACCGCAGTTTCAAAGCGGCAAAACCTATGAGTAATGTCTGCCAGCGTATGTCTGTAACTTTGATATCAAATTGCTTGACCTTCCAACGAAAAATCTAAAACTTACTCAATGTTTTCGTTGAACAAATTTGGCCGATTCCATACATGATCTTATGCTCTTGTTTCAATTTCATTTTCTTTTAATAATTTTAATTTTGGGGATACAAATACGGACAATCAACCCGGAGTCATGAATGTTCGAGGGGTGTGGAGGGATGTTTTCAAAAGGACCAAGGGTTGGAGACAATTGGGGAAAGTTACTCACCCTCTCTCTTGTGTGTCATTTAGAAGGAAAAGGTCATCCATTCAATTCAATTACGCATTATGAATATCACAACAATGGATGGGAGAGAATATGTCTCGAATCAGATCCAGTTTCAGATGAATCCTTTTATTCCTCACATCCCCATAGAGTTGGAGTCAATGACATAAATAGCCAACGATTGAGGGATTTCAAATGTTTGGCAAAGGTTTAATGTTTCACTTTCCCAGGGGGAAAGGGGCTTCTGTTCTTCTAAACTTGACGGTGGAATCCTTTCTGTGTTTTTTGTGTGTTTTAAATGGACATTCTGTTCCCAGGTGCGAATGCCAATTACGGTTTCACTTCTCTGGTGTTATCATGCTACTCTAGGCCCATTACTCCCATCACTAAAATTGGCATGCCACCGTGTGTGTTCCTCCTATCATCTTCCGAATCTAAAACCATTTCCTTCATTATTACCCCAATGCCACCGCCACCGCCGCTGAAACTTTGGGTTTCTTTGTGATTTTACACACTCAGACATGCAGCGGTGGTGGTGGTGTTGCGTGTAGAGCGGGTCGGGTAAAGGAAGGAGCCAAGACATGGGTAAAAAGTTTGGACTTGATAATTTGGGAATTGGATCCTAGAATGACACCCTTTGTGCTTCCTTTGACAGAGGCGGGGAGGGACTTATTAGTGGGAGTACAGACTCACTTCCGCTTCTTTTATCGCCGCAAATTGGCACGCGGAAATTGCTTCCGCGAGAACTGTCAGTCCCACCACACATCACGCAAGTCCTGTCAGACTGGGTCCGAAATAGTTCCACACTCCCTCCTTTACTGTCATTATTTTAATCGTGTGCGAATTTAAGTTCAACTAAATAGGAAGATATACTAAATGGGAAGAGTGTTGGAAATTATGACTGGAGAATGTTGAATTTCAGCTTTGCGCTCCTCCTGGGCGTCTTTCCAAGATTCTCAAAATCTCAGATCTGAACCAATAAAACTTAATTGCTCCAGTTGAAATTATAATTGCGCCAGTCCGCATAGGAAATGACCAATGAGAGTTAATAATGTTGCCCCCTCTATGCCTCATAAAATCTCAATGTCTAATTAGAGGTTCCGAGTTGAAACATGAAGCTGGTAGCCAGTGGCTTGGGTTTGCGTCCAGGGAGTCGAACAAAGCAAACCTTGCCAAATGTTTTGTTTCGTTGTAATTTTAATTGTAACTTTCTCCACGCCTTCCACCGTTGATTGTAAATTGTAATGGTGGTGGACTAATAATCCAGTTCAGGTTCATTCCAAATTGACACCCAGCCCCCCCCCCCCCCAACAGGTAACCAGGGAGCGTCTATTGTCTTTTTTACTCCCAAGCCCTAACGACCAGGTGGAGACAAATGGAAGATTAGTTTTACACTATAAATTAGAGCATTAGGAGTGTAACCTCCTTTCCTTATTAAGAATTTTACCCTGCGTGCTCACCTCACCTCCGGATGGATGGACCTGGACGAGGTCCAATTAAGTTGGAACTTGGAGTGTAACTTTTCGCACCTCAGAGCCCTGACTCCTTCCATCCCTGATGGAATCTTTCCGTTCCTAATCATTATAATTCCATGATCAGATCCTCAGTTTCAGAAAAACCTACAGAGACTCGTCAAAGAAACAAACACGTTGGAAGGATACCCTATCATTAGGATTTGTGGGGATTGAGAACCCTCCAACCTTCATCCTTCCACTTCCATCATTCCATCAGGGGATTCATGTATTCTTTAATTTCAACCTCTTGGCTAATCTGAGGAAGAAGGGCTCCAAGTACACCCATCATCAGGCATGATCGGGTTGATGGGTTGATGTCAATTATCTCATGCTCCCTTGCACCACCAGGTCATCAGATTAGGATTACTAAACGAAAAGTCGGATTTTTAGAGAAGGTGCCATGGGCGCAGGCTGAGGACGCAACCATGACGTGGATCCGATTTGTCTCTAACGCCATTTAATGACCCGCACCGGAACTGCGGCAAAACACGACCGCTTGTGAATTTTGTTAACTTTCCCCAATTGTGTACACCACTTTAATGGGTTGCGACGATTCCCAGTCAATTATTCCCACACAAACCCTCATGCTGGTCCCACCCATGGTCCTACGTCAATTTAAAATGACATTTAAAACCTGCAAATAGGAATCTGAAACATCCCTTTGGAATATCGATTTGTCCTGGATGTTCCATAACGTCTTGAGGTCACTCGAATCATGTCATGCATCAATTAATACCCACCACCACTACAAACTCATTAAGGTAATGTGACATAATCTTCTGAAAGTGTAAGTGAGATTTGAGACTGAGGTCACTCGAACTTAACGACTCGAGATTAACCTCATCAGAAGTGAGAAAAATGGATAAACAAGGCACAAGGCTCTTGGAAACTTAACTTGAAATTGACACCTAAGTGAAAGTCATTCAGCAAAAGCGTTCAAAGAACTCGAAAGAAAGTTGGAGTCGTAATACCAATACTTTTGTCATGATGGCCATACGCACGCGTGGACGTTAACAATGGAATTGGAGTTGAATTTAAAATTTTGATTTTCAGACACTGGTTTTCAAGAGCGTGACTCTTTTTCCGTTCCATAAGAACATGCAACGGCTGACAGGAGGCCGAACAACCTACCTTAGCACTTACCTTAATGAATTTAAATTTATCACAGGTGTAAAGGTCTGGGCATAATTTAGCATCGAGCCAGATATTGAGCTGAGGTGAGTCAAAGTTCAGGTGGTTAAATTAGTAATGAATGAGGTGGTGAGTGATGAGTATTGTTTTTGAAATGAAAAAAATGGTGGCTCAAGAGTGTCGTTGTTGGCATTTTCCACCAACGTTTTTGCCACACTGTCACCCCTACTGTCAGTTGTCGCTTGGTTGTTCCGGAGAGGGAGGAAGTGAGAATAAAATGAAGATAAAGGTGAGTTTAGGAGATGATAAAAATGGGCGTCCATTGCAGGTGCTTCTGTCAAGAGAATAAAGGAAACGTTAATAACGGGTAATGGCATCAGCTATAAATGTCCTTAAAGAAGGTTTAGGATCCGTTAATAACCAAAGGAAGTTGGGAATTGGATGGTAAAGGGGTTGATGACGGTGGCAGGAAGCGGGCTAGCCCGGACTCTTGTCAATGTCAACCCCCTCAATGTCACTCACCAGTCACCACCCCATGCCCATCACTAAATCTCTCACTTACACTTTCGATTTATATTTTGACACTATCTGGAGCTCCTAAACCCTCCTGATTATGGGGTGTCAGAGCGTTTAGGAACACTGGAAATACTTTACCTAAAACAAACATGATTGACCTTACGCAACTCTGTCAGATCCCTATCAGTGCCCATTATCTTTTTCCTAGAACCGAGGAGACGCTGCCTACAGAACCTAAAGGAAGTCCCTTGTCAGCCCTCTTTAGCAGCACCAGCGGTGGCAGATTCAGCGGAGGTGCTGACAGGAGCTCCAGCAGGAATTGCCCTAGAACTCCACCTGTACACAATCCACATGCATTGGATTGATTCTCCCCTGCGCTAACAAGGGCCCAGTGGGCTTAAGTCCACCATTGTTATTTTAATTCAAAAAAAGTTAACATCCCCAGCCTACACTACGAATGAATGGTCCTATTCCCCCAAGATGTGGAAATGGTAATTGAATGGAAGTAAAGGATTGTTGGGTAGGAAGGTAAGATGCGTTTAATTTGATTGAGTTTGGATGATGCTTCACCAGTGTCAGAGGTTATTTATGAAATATGAGTCAGACGGAGTCTTCCAGTCCAGCCAAAGGGACCCTTCTCCAGCCGATTCTACTGTAATGGAGATGAGAAGTGAAAAACAAATAGGGATCTCATTACAGCGTCTCCCATTAATTGGAGGTAGGAAGGGGTATAAGGTAGGGATGGATCCGGGATAGCCAGAGGTGGCTGAGTGTGTGGCAGGCTGGAAATCTTCCATTGTTATCCCCTGGACTCATTATTCCTTTCACCTTATCTTCCAGTGAGGGCCCACTGTAATTGCCCAACAAAGGCCTGGGAGGCGCCTTATCCCACTTTTCGCCACTCAAACGGGATGGGAATGGCTTCAAGAAATTCAATCTAACCCCACGCCTTCTAAGGTTCCAGGGATTTCTAATTAATTTGAACTCTTTCAAACGTAAGAAATGCATGGTATGAGAAATACAGGTTGGACATGCTTATGACCTGCTACCCCTCTTCCCCATTGTCATCCAGGAACATGAAGACTGGACAAGACAATTAATAGTTCCAACGGATTGACATCCAGTCCCTGGAATTAATGAATTCGGGATGCAAAATTCCTTATTCCATGTTCCTGTCACCGAGTAACCGGGTCTTAGATTAAAATCTCTTGTGGTGGATCATGATGATGAGGAGAGGTGATAGGGGATCAATTCCGTAGATGTTCTTGGGAAGGGATCATGGGATGCTGGATCTCACGGACAGGAAGATCACGAAGGTGCTGTTCCTGTAAAGTCAAAGGAGGCGTGGCCATGACTTCTGAGACAAATCAACGAAATCAAGTTTGTATGCCCTGACTTGACTCTTCATCACCCTGATTAACATGTTTATTAGCACCAACGAGATTCACCATTAGAAGTTCCCACCGAGGGAAAATAAACAAAAGAACCTAGCCACCCAATCATAATTTAAGGATTCCCGTCATCATGCCCTAAAACGATCCTAAAGTCATCACGAAACGCCAATTTTTTGCCGTATTGTCTCATCTCGGGTGGTCTCCCCTCCTTTGGGTTCTTAAGGTGGTTCAAGTCCTTTTGTTTTGTAAAACTAACTCAATTGGGAGACAATGGAATCCGCGTAACAACCTTTGTTAAGGTGAAAGGTGTGGAAGGCTCCTGATTGGTATGCATGATGAGGTGGGGATGAGTAAGTGGAGGTTGTCGATTGTTATTCAAAGATCACAAGGTGAGAATTATGGTGAATCCAACGCCGTTTCTAAAAATGCCCTCCCTGAAATCCGATGAGTCTTAATAAAATTTTTTAACCCATCAGGTTTGTTATGTGTTTTTCGATGTGAAAACATGAAATTTTGTACCCAAGAAATTCACAAGTGAAAACGCTGGAGCAGTTTCTGATTTTAACGAAGGAGTATGACGAGTAGGAGTGTGGGGTTTAAATGGGATCAGACACATAATAATTATACTCATCATCATCCCAAGTTATTAGAATAACAATGCATGCAAAGTCTTTATCATTCCTTAACCCCACACATGGAAAATGTTTAAATTATTTCCTACAGGTGGTCCAACACTTTCCAACTTCCAAATTCAAGTTGAAGTTCCATTTGAACATTGGTTCAGTTGGTGTCTGTTGATGAGTTCCGATGGGAAACATTTATTCAAGTCCTGAATATAATGAGGATTTCCATTTCCTTTAAAAAAAATTTCCTCATTTTAATCCCAAATCCCACAGGTAAAGGTGGAAAGAGAGAAAAAAAATCCCAGAGTGAAAGGTGTGAATTGTAAATAATTAAGATTAAAAAATTAATTAATATTAAGATTAAAAATAATTCTAAATAATTCAGAAATTAATTCCATCACTCCTAATCACCCGTAAATACGTAAATGAAGACGCTGGGTAATGGTGACGCTAACGTTACGCTTCCAGCGCAGCTTTAAGGCTCACCTGCTCGTTAATTACGTTACGTGTGAAATGGATTCGTTAAAAGCGTTAACTTGGGGAACTTTCCGTGTGGCATTGAAGGACTTTCTCGTTGGATTGGTGCTGATTTGCATCCAAGTTGTTTTATAGCTTGATGATTTTTCAACTTTTATGACTCTGTGGGCCGAGTGAGAGTGTTTGTTTATGGGAAAAGTTGTGGATTTAAAGATAATATGATTAGAACAATGGGAAAGGTGGGGTAAGGTGGTTTATAATGAATTTTACACCCCAGGTTCCGGATTCCGTTTTACGGGCAACTCGTAACACTGCACCGATCCCACCGTTTGGCGTCAGCCAACTGGCACCACCACCACGAATGACCCCCTCCAAGAATCCTCCGTGTGAGCTCCTTTCTAATAAGTCATGTAGATGACACTGTATCCCAACAATGTTTACAAATTTGGGCCTTGTCATATTGTCTTGACTCTTCTGATTGGAGCTTTCCCTGAATGGTCCAGGGAGTCGAGATGAGCTTGAGCGTGCATTGGCCATAAGCCCCTCATTCGCACCTTCCAGAAGAATAACTTGGCGGAATCCCGCACCTTGGAAGATTTTGGTTTCGGTTGGTAGTAGAGGGCCGAGGTGTCATAAAACGAGGAGGTAAAACAATGGAAGCCTTTTCCCTATCATATAACAAAAGGGTTAACGAGACGTTCAAGAGCAAGGAAAGTAACTAGTAGTGTGGATCTTATCACCTCACCCAATCACCTTTTCATCCACCCATGTATTCTAGGCCTATTTCTAATAACGAGACGTAATTGTGACTCTGTGCTCACTCCAAAAAGTAATTAATTCCTTCCCTCCTGGGTTGGAGTAAAGTAGGGAAATGCTACCTCCGTGTAATAAAAAAAGGCCAAATGATCATCCACTTTATTGCATTCTGTGAAAACGGGAAATCAAAAGGGACTTTACACTTAAGCGAGAAGAAGGAAATTAATTAATCAAGGCATCGGCCGCTTCCTGCCTTCCTAAGGAGATCCTCAAAGATCTAAGGATAAAAATAATCTAATTTCTTCTCTCGTTGACCTGAACAGGGTCACCGACTTAAGTGCCTTGATTGCATTTCTCCATCTCCAATACCTGGAGAGGAAGAGGGGGGAGGGGTTCACTGACTGGCATCACAACAATTGATTGTTCAATCCCGTTAGCCCGGAAAACATGGACACGGGGAGGGAGGATACTCAAATTTGGAGTCGAATTCTGATGGCTTGTTGCCCGACGCGTGAGATGCCTCATTTCCTGAAGGTGATAATTTGATACCTTTCCCTCCTCCTGAGTCGTCCTTGAAGGAAGCGGGAATTAGTTAGCTTGACTTGTGTATTTGGTTTTGGATCCAAAGTGGGATTTTCCCTACTCAAGGTATCAATTACCCATTAATAGCTGATGAAATGGTGTTGAGCTAGTGGAGGTGTGTGGGTCGTCTTCTGGATAACCTTTTCCAAATTGTGGCCTTTTGGGGGGAATGGACGTAAGGAAGATGAAGATGGAGATTCCTGCGTGTATTCTTTGCCTAGTTGTATGGTTATTATTCCGTGTTTATTTGTTGGCAGGCAGGATAAGGTCACACTAAGGGGCGAGATTGTTAGTTTTTCTGGAAATAAAAGCAAGGATTGTTAAGGGGCCCCGCAGGTAAAACATCCCTCCATTATGGAGCCGTAATTCATTCCCAGCTGACGGTTGAGATGACCCTACAGGCAGGAACTATTAACTCAAATCTACCAAGAAAGCCCATTGTTCAACACATTATTTGCTTAGGCTCGGCCCGGCATCATTTAATTATCCCCAGAATACAAGCTCACACTACATCCACCATTCGCGCAAGGGAATCCGGCGGAATTGGAAATCTGGAGAAGCGTCCTTCGTATCCCGCGTCGCCTGGAGGACCCTGGAAGTCACCTGGGTCCTTCCCCCGTATCCCTTCCCTGGCAATAATCAACCTTGTAGAACAAGGAGATAGGACGAAGGACTCTCGGCGTGGGCCTTGGTCACTTGAAACTGGAGTGTTGACAGATGAGTTATAAAGTAATGGTTTGTCGGGGGTAGGTGTGGTTCAGTGGTCGTTGGTGATGGATTGTGGCGCCTCCAGTCCTTTCCTGAAAGAGTTCATGGAGGCTTGGACTCGGAGGGTGTAAGAATCCTACGCTTCCAACATATTTCGGACATGATGATCTTCTTTCCCTGCCATCCCAAGCCCAGCCAACCACCTTCGCAATTGAAATTAGTCAAATTGAATAGACTGTAAAACATGTTTCCTCCTATTCTTCTCCCTCGACTATTTTCACCCTCCTTGTCATAACTTGGTGCGAGAGGAAAAGCGTCTGGATTTCATCCCCCTCTCAGATCACATCTCCTGGAAAACATCCCCCCTAAACAACCAACAAAAAATTGGCGACAAAAGCCAATAATTTTATACCCTCCTCATCCTCCTGCTCATTTCTCATTGAAATTTATGCTCCATGAAAGTTGTGCTGCAGCGGAGCCCAGGGAAGGAGAACCAAAGTACCAAGTGGTGGTGCGGAGTCAAGGAGCCCTGGGAAGAGTGCCCAAGAAAGCCCAAGTCAACCATCCGGTAAGAGTTTATGGGATGAGATGACATGCGGGTTCCGGTCGAGGGCCCTCGGATGACAATGACACACCCGGGGGCCCCTCCATTGTTTCCTCCGTGGAGGGGTGATGATCCAATTAGGCTTCAAGAAGAGTCCTGAATTAGCACAACATTCGTCATGGATAAGTTGGTTGGTGGGTGAGAAGTGAGGCGGGTTAGGCCTGACAGGGTCCGGTGCCAAAGGTTAGTTACCTGGATGATGGAGCTTGTGCTGGGGGATGAGGAATGTCAGCATGATCCTTGAATCGGTGGAGAGCTGGCGCCGGAGCTGCCTACTCGCAACGGGGGGTCAAGTTACTCATCCCCCAATGCCCCACCACCACCACCGTCTCCATCCAGGTAACATCCAACTATCATATTGTTCTTCTAATTCCCCTCTTCAACATTTCCAGGATTGGGTTCCTGGCTGCCAGTTCCAGCACCAACAAGGAAAGGGTATCACTGGAGAAAAGTGTCCTGGAATCCTACGTCCTGGAAGTTCTATTTGAAATTCCGCCTTTGTCTCTGATCATTCTCCTATCTGGAGTCGGTGGGAAGTAGTTGGGTTATGATCCTGATTATGAATCCACTTCTTCTAGAATTCTATTGAGATAAACTGGGGAATAGGGAATAGGAGTCGCATCATTTTCCCGAATTGAGTCACAGGTTACTAGGAGTCCTTCTGCCCCATGCCTTCCTGCCTGGAACTGGGGCTCTCAAGATATGTACGGATTGCGTGTCAGCCTGCGGGAGACATTAGGAGAGGAAAAGTGTCGCTTCAAATGTCGTATTGCATGCCAGATAATAGAGCTATGATATGAGCCAGCTCCTTTGAATGTCTTTTCGCCTCCACTTCCAGCAGGACAACTTCCATGCCCCTTATCAATCTTATCAAAATAATGATTCCTTCAAGACCTGACAGAAGAGGAAGGAATCCCATCCCCAGAAGGACCGGGGTCGGGTCCAGGAATACAATGAGGACGATTAAGCGGGTGTTCCTGCTGGAGGATGAGCACCAGCGGCCACCTTAACAAGATTCTTATAAACAATCACATCCCCAAATTAAAAACTACTGGAATTTCGCACGAGGTCACTATTCTGAAAAATTCGTCCAGAAGCGTGGAACCATTGGGGAATCGACCCCAATAAACGCTTGGAGGTTTTCGATTCCAGTTGGACCGTAATTTGTTTTGGAAAAACGTAGCTTTGAAATTGAAAAAATTGGAGCAATTATGGCTTGACCCCTGATGATACCTATGACACTCTGCCCCTCCTAAACAAGACGGGTTTCATTAACTAACCACTAGGACTTTTCATCCCCACCGTTTAAGAAGTGGCTCAAGTTTAGAAGGATGATGAACGGTTTAGGATGATGAAAAAAAAAGAAATAAAAACCAATTTCGTAAGGGTGATATTATCCTTTGTAAATGATTTATCGCTTTCCATTATGAGGGCTGGAAGATTCCTAACCACAGCGCTTTACAAGTACACAAATGACACTTTCCGTCCATTCACTAACTGTCCACGTAATAATAAAATTGAGGGGAAATTACAGGTTGGACTTCAACCAACAAACAATACTTTTGTAAGAAACAACTCGGAGGTTAATAATGGTAATTAGAAATTCAGCTTCCTAAATTCCCATCTTCCACCTTTCATTTTTTTATTCTGGAAACCTGGATTCCACATCCTGGAAGTGAAAGCATCGGAATTTTAAGTTTCTCCAGCATACTCCCTTTCTCCGCGGCCTCAACTGGAGAAAGTAAGGGAGGGAATGACGCGGACGTTCCTTTTCGTGCTGAAATTCGTTGCTGCGGATGGTTTGCGACATTTCCCGATGAAACCAAGATGTCAAGTTGTGTCAGTGACAAATTGCTCAGTGCACATTGATATCAAAGGATCTCCAAAGGGAAATGTTTTCTTTTCCAGGCCTTCCAGCTCTGACTCGATAAGGATCCAGGCTGGGGAAATTGGTTCCTGATTTCTTTCGTCAGACGACCTCCTACTACTCTCCAGCGGTGGTGGTGGTGGAGGCTTCAAGGAGAATCCTTCATGTGTGGAGCTAATGCAACTCCATTTTCTGATGTCCCCACTTACGCCTCTACCAATTCCAATAACCAGAACTAACAGATCCACTAACTTCTTTCTTCCCCGCAAATCTATCCCGCATCCTGGGACGAAATGGAAAAAATCACAAGGAATGTCCATCCGGAGGACTCCCGCATGTCGGGGAAACAAATTGCCTCTGTCATCATCCATCCGTGCCATCCGAAATTCGCCCAACTTATAAACAACACTTTCTCCCACGGACGGCAAACTTTCTTCAATCAAAAGAAAGTTCCCGACCGTCCAATCTCATCCGCTCCACTTTGCAATCCTAGGGGAAAATTATTGACGCAATCACAAGAAAGCAGGAGATGACGGCTGGAGATGTGGTGGTGGTGGTGGTAAATTCCGCTCCAGTAAAATGGAATCAAAGGCAACCAGGTCGAGTGTCCAGGAACAGATCCTAGGTTCTGCCCCCGGGTAACTTATCTCTCAAAATAACAGTAAACAGGTGCGAATTGGAGGGAAGGGTTAAAGATGAGAAGCGATACTGGGTTGATCGACTGGTGGTGGTGGTTCCAGCGTCCCTCCCAATTCAAATTCAAACCCTTAAATCAGGGCTGCTAGGAGGAACGGGCATTCCTAGCATACCTCCGAAGGCCCAGCCGAATAAACATTAAGGCTGGAAAGGATTAATAGTTTCTTCCGCCAGTCTCCCAGGCCCTGGAACCCTTAGGATGAAGGAAGGAAGGGCGGGAGACGCCTCGAACAGCTTCTCAATCCCAACAAGTACTTAGGACTTGTTTGTTTTTCCCTTATTGCATTACACTTAAGAGTCCGCTGGGGCTGTAACTGTTAGATCGTTGAGGCTTATTCCGCCCGACGACGACCAGGGAGACTTATGATTTATGTTTGTATCAAATTCAGAAGATCCTTAAGACAAAAGATGGGATCAGGACTATGGACCTAGGGAATTCATCAACTTCCATTTGGACTTACTGGCAATCCTACTTGGGCACGATTCCTGGGGATGACGACGCTACGAACCAATCTTGGCATTGGCCCATTGTTGTTGGGCCAACTACGGAAACTATGCAAAAAACATTGTTGGGATAATCCCAGGAAGGGTGGAATGGGTTGGTCGTGAAAACTGAAAAGAGAATGACGCTCCTACGAGTACAAATAAAATGGAATCACCGGAGGCTTTGGTTAGGTGGAATCCATTCCCAAGATGTCGTTTCCCGTTTGATTGATTATAAATGACAATCAGTAGCTGGATGTGATGTGTTCTTCGGGAGCGGAGTCTCCAAAAAACATCACGTCAAAATTTTCCAACAGGAATTTGAGTCCATTTAACAGTGCATGAAGCAGGACAACCTCAGAGGACTCGTTCAAATCTAAACGACTCAGCGACAGATTTGATGGATGGGCAAGTTTTGGAGTATCTCTTCAGAAAATCAAGTCGTTAGGAGATCAGAAGTAGTGGAGCCGCTTCTGAAAACATCTTGGCCCAAAATGCCGTCATCCCCTCCAAGTGTCACCCTTCCCAAACACCCACGACATCGGGGGACATGGTTAACTCGCGTTAACTAAAACTTTTAGAGATCGGAAGCTAAACGTTACAGGAGATCATCCCAAGTAGTTAATTGCCCATCCAACAGTATTTCACGCCAAGCGTATGAAATGTTCATCAATTATGGTCCTCAAGATTGGTTAATAAGCGCTTCTCCTCCTCCTCCTAATCAATCAGTCATGGATCCATTTATCAACATTTCCCTAACGACCATGGACGAGGAACGAACATTGCATGTCTCCTTCCAGAAAGTTATAAAGTCGTTCATCTTCCCCCATAGACCTGGAAAGATCTCAGGTGTAAAAATTTCAGCAAGATAATTAAAGGAGCGTAGCCTTCGCCGGGGGTCCATCATCGCTTTCTCCATTGTTTCCAAAAGAGACTGACAGAAAAAAGGGGTCCTTGGGCTTGGGCTCCTTAAGTATCTCCCAAAGGAATTAACCTTGTTCCAGGGTCTGGCACTGGCACCATTTCCAGTCTTCACAAGTCAAGGCTCATTTTAACTTGCACTAAAAAGTGAAAACAAGGAATTAAGGTAGACAAGACAAGTTACTAGGGAATAGGGTCCCTTTCAAAAGAGAACGGAAAAGGTAACCAAGGGGAGCTCCTGTTTTAAGGGATCATAAAAATGAGAACATAGTTTGGGCTGAGCTCCTTGCTAAGAACAGGTAGGAAAAATTATTTTAAGGACTTTTATTTATTAGATTTAGAAACTGACGCATTTGTGTTAGAAATGCGTTCAAGTCCAGGTCGGCTTTCTTCCAGGGCGACTGGAAGGGGA
>JAQIWD010000973.1:0-15258 GCA_034694825.1 Anurida granaria
TCATTTGCGATTTCACTTGCATTTCCATTTCATTTTGCCTTTCATTTTCGAATTTTATTTTTGTAAATGAAATTTAAACGAGTAAATTATGAAAAATCAATATGGCGCCAATGGCACGCTGTAAAAGTCAATCTCTTTTAGTCGAACCTGCCGAATGACGAGACAAAGGAAATGTTTCATGCGCATGTGCAGGCGAAACAAAGAAGACAACGGATTTTGAGTCGCGCCTGTCAAAACAAAGTAGGTCGTCCTCATTGGTCAACTCAAAATCCGTTGTCTTTGTTGTTTCGCCTGCACATGCGTATGAAACATTTCCTTTATCCCGTCATTCGGCAGGTTCGACTCAAAGAGTCCATTGTCAAAATGTTCATTGTCCGATTCTTCGGAATTTTCTGTTTCGAATTCCAGCGTCAGACTGCTTTAGTCTCGGCCTCGTAATTGGTGCAGTCTTCAATGGGGAGTCCCTGATCCAGGCCAATCACTCCAGCAGCAGTTTCTTGAAGCAAGCGGATGCACTGGAAAGTCTCCTTCCTGGACTCCTTCCCAAAGTTCCTGTCCAGCTCCAGGAAGCGCTCATCCGCTTATTGAACAAAGACCCTCGGGCAAGGCCAAGCTCCCAACTCCTCGCACTCATCAAGTATTTCTCAGACCCTACGGTCCAGGCACTCCAGTTCCTGGATGTTATTTCTATGAAGGATCCAAGCCAGAAGGCCAATTTTTACAGGGGGCAACTCATGGACGTCATTGGACTCATTCCGCGGGTAATCCAACCACCACCTCCTTCCGTATTGAAATCTTTTCCTGGAGAACTGGAGATTCTACTTTCCTTCTAGAGAAAATTCCTGGAGGGTTATTCTTTGCTTATCCATCCTTGTGTTTTTCTTTCCAGAAATTGTGGTTCTCCAACATTTGGCCTGCGCTTCAAAATGAGATGCGGACTCAGGAAGTATTAGCTGCCGTTCTCCAGCCAATTCTATTCCTAATCCGAGAGTCAACCCGGGAGGAATTGGATTTCATCCTGATGCCAAGCTTCCGCTTTGTCTTTTCTCAGCCAAAGTCTATCCAGGCCACGGTTACGCTGCTGGAGAACTTGAATGTGATCCTGGACAAGAGCCTCGATGATACGCTGAAGGATGAGATCCTGCCAATGCTCTTTGCCGCATTTGGTTCCTCCACGGTCCAAGTTCAGCAGGCAGCCCTCATCTCCGCCAGTCTCATCAGCATCCACCTGGATGAGGGGAGCATCCGGCGAATCATCATGCCCAAGACTAAATTGATTTACCAAGGGTGCAACCAGGAAAACAAACTCACCCTCTCGGTTCTCAAATGTATCGAGGCCATTCTCGAAAAACTGGATCGCTCACTCATTGTGGATGAAGTGCTTCCTATCCTCTATGATGTCAAACTGTCGGATCCTGATGTCGTCATTGAGGTCGTTCGTAAGTCAACTTTTAGTCCAATTTTCAAGTCATTCAGGGATCAGGTTAACGGTCAAGTCAACTAGACAAGCTCACGCTTTCCCCCATTTACTTTGTTATGCTGATATTCCAATTCGTTGATGTAAGCAAACAGAAACGCTCACCTTCACCGTGCGATTCAAGGGTGGCGTGTGTGTTTTGACGCCTTTGTTTTATGGCTGTCGCGTGTCAAACCACGGACAGAGTACAGCTGTTGCGATTTATATGATAGCCGTGTATGTCTGTTTGGCAGCAAAGATATCAGCGCCGTTTGGACACGTGTAATAGCCACAACAGTATAGAAAATTTGCATCGACACTGAAGGAGAAAAAATTTTGTGGGAAATTTTCAACGTCGTTCCACACCCATCAGCGTTTTTTTCGAGGATCCCTCACAAAATGTACTCAATGTGTGTATCATAAAATCCAATCAAATTCTGCGCTTTAGCGTTCAAAGGATTTCCCTTGTTCTGAATTTCGAATTTTAAAATTCATGCTAATAGCGTTTCAGTTAAATTCACTCGAATTGTATGTCTTAAGGTTCGCTCGAACTAAGCGTAATAAGTTACATTGTGCATCCTAGAAGTCACTCAAACTGTGCGTCATATACAGCAATATCAAATTTAGATTTTTATATGTTCATTTACAGAATTTGTTTAAGCTGTACATGTAATGAAATGACCCTGCAATCTAACACCCCAAGATTTACTCAAATTGAGCATCATAATATTCAGTCAAACCGTGCCTCATAAAATTCATTGAATTTGCGTATCATCATAATCACTGCAAGTGAGTATTGAGATTTACTTCAATACAGCCTCTTATCACCACCTCTGGATTCAAGTTTTACTCGACTCTGTCCGTGGTTGTCTCCTCAGTTGCTACTGATTTTGTAATGTGCTAATTACAAGTTTAGCGTTGGGCACTCTAATGCGAATTCAGAATTAGCGAACCGTAACCTGCTGTTTGTCCAAATTAATTTCCAATTCAAACTGCAATTCCCCAAAACACGCAAGGTACAACTATTAAAATGTGCTCACAATTAGACATAATTTTGTTTGAAGTTGGAAATAATTGACTAAAAGTGGCTCCCAAATTCCAATTCCATTTCCATCCTTTAAGTTTTTATGATATCAAAAATCAATCCATCAGATTTAATAATGAAATCATCGAATCAAACGAAAATGAAACGGGTGACATTGATTTATGCCTTCTGTGGGTTATTCGGTCGGATAAGAACCATCCCCTCCCCCTTACCCGCATTTTAACCGAATCTTTCTAGGGTAAACCTCAATGAACACATGCGTTATCAGAAAGAAAGCAAAGCAAACCACGAAGCGACATGATACAACACGCGTTTCCCCGCAAATGGCTTCTGGTTGATTCATAATTTGATTTCAACTTCTAACCCAACTGTTCTCCAATACGAATTTCCGATAGACAAGGTTAAATGTAGAGAGTTCATGGATGGAAACGCTCCCACATTTGACCTTTGGGGACTGGAATTGGGAGCGTTGGAATGATTTTTAATAAAGATTCCACCGACATCTTTCCTTTTTTTCTCTTCCAGAAATCTACCGCCGAATGCTCCTGGAGAAGCGTCAGGGCCTTTCAATTAATTTGATGGCAACGCGAGTCCTTCCTTCCCTCCTCCCTCAAACGGTCAACCCGAGTCTGAGCCTCGAGCAATTTAGCATTCTTGTCTCCACACTCCAGGAAATGTTGGATTCCATCGATCGAAATCAGCGAAATAAGCTCAAACTGGACCATCTCACAGTAATCCCGGTAGTGAAGACTAATCTCCGTCATCAGCGCTCTAGCGAACTCATAAGCTCAAGCACGGTTAAGATTGATGCCCGGAAGACGTCGAGTGCGGAGGATATGGTGAAGCGGAATGAAGCCCCGCCCCAGGACAATCTCAACTTCCTTCGAGTCGCCTCCCCGCAGACCCCTTACAGGCGACTCTCGGACAATACCATGATTTCAAATACGCTCCGAGTCCCTACCCCATCCACAATCAACTGCGATGATACGAATTTGCCAGCCAGGCGACATTCCAGCATTGGTTTGTGCATTTCATTTTATCAAACTCTATTCTATCAAAAAGTAAAATTCATATTTATTTATAACTATAAATATGAATATATAGCAATATTTTTCACTTTGGACGATATTTCTGACGTATATAGTTAATTCCCGAAGTGCACGGCTACTCTTCAGAAGCATTACTTTCTTCCTGGACAATTTCATAAAACCTTTCTTCAGTTGAGACAATTTTAACCTCTACACAAGCTTTCCCTTCCTCGCCGAATCCATCAGAAACTGCCAGACGGTTGACATGTAATCCTTGTACCCTACTCTCCGTTGCTAATGGACAATTTTTATAATTCGCGCCAAAAAATTTCTCAAGATTGATAGGGGGTGAAGGGCGCCAATTTCAAAAATTATTGTACATTAGCAGCGGAGAATACGGTATTTGAATTCGCCGCCAACTCTCTTCAAGCTCACCTTAAATTCGGAAAATAAGTTGTTCAATTATATCATCTGCATAGAACAGTTTTATTTTATTATTTAATCTATCCTTACTTTATGCTTCCTTTCAAACCACACTAGAATATCATCATCCATCTCCGTACCAACTGCAGATGCTTTTCTAGATTTAGCAACAATCCTACAGTAACGACATTTTTAATTTAGGATTTTTTTACTTTTATGATTTTATTAGCTCATGATTGGTAAATTTAGCTCAATCTGAATCGAGATATCTCTCACAAATTGCCGCCTCAATTTTAGGTATAGCAAGGGTTAGGTTAGGTTATAACCCCAACACCAGCTACATCATATAGCAAAGGCGGGAATTTGTGAGAGATAGCTCGATTCTACTTGAGCGTAAATTTACTTGGCTTTTTTAAGTTGAACACTGTCACCACATGAATCCATTCCAATGTGACTGCTTAATTCTCCCTGGGTTTTGCATTTTTTTCCCCCACATTTTGAACAATTATCTTTAGATGAATCACATGTAATCAGGATCATGAAATGATCCTGATTTTTTAATATAAAACTCTCTCCAAATAATTTAGAGCAGCCATATTGTTGACATGGCAAACTAGTCCCATGAATTCTTCGTTAGTGGTCTTGTAATCCTTTGAGCGAATCGTAAAATTGGATTGGCCCACAGTCCACTGCATGGGAAATTAGTTTTAATTATTATTATTGTTTTGGTAATTGGGGTCGGTTTTTTTCTCTTTGGAATTACTTCCGTAGAAGAGCCAATCTTCTTAATTCAGAGTCTCCAGTTCATTTTCCAAAATCCGTTTTTCCGTTCGTAGGTCATCAATAACAGTCCTTGGAGTTAAATTCTTTGACTTTAACTGTTCATTTTCCTCCAGTAGCACTTCACAATTAAAACAAGCCATTTTCACTTTTGTATTTGTAAAAAAAAAATCCCCAATTTGTAACAGTTTTGTGAAAGTATGAAAGAAAGAAGACTTTTATGAATTATTGCAAAGCTGCCAAACTCCGCATTCTCTCTCATTAGCTCTAGCTAAACATGTTTTAACACGTTTCTCCACACCCGGGACCTCCTAAAAATTAATTTTTTAATTTAATTTTTTAGGTCCGGAAGGGCGTAAAAACTCGGTGGCAGCCGTCGTCGAAAAGGCACGGGTAAACCTTGTTGCTCCTTCAGCACTTTTTCTTTCAATTCATTCAGAATGATGAATCTTCTGAATTTCTCATTTCGAGCTCATTCGTAGGTATACGACGCTTCTTAACGCTTCTTATGAGATTCTGGAAGCGATGTAAGGGATTTCTCCAAACCCAGCATGATAGCTAAAGTAAAATTACACGCTCTCATGCCCATTTCTAATTTTCCCAGAGCCCTTAACAACATTTCTACTGGGCTCAGATTTCTAATCATTTCCGCTGGCTGACTTGACATGAGTTTTCCCCTGGTTTTGCAAAAATGTCATTTTCATTTCTATTTCAAAATTTTTCTGCCTTGTCACTACATACTTTTCCTTAAAACATTCTTCATTTTTTTCTTCTTCTACTGTAACTACAGCAGCAACCGACGTCCGCTTCTGCCTCTGCCGTCAACTCTCGTCGTTCCTCTGTATTCCAGCCAGGACTTCTCCAGCAAATTGGAACTGGCGTGGTAAGAAAGACAAAGAAACTAAAGCAATTAATGCCCGGAAAGTTCAAGTTTTCCAGGAGATTTGAGGAGGAACTGGAGGGGAGAAAGTTAGAAATCACACGCCATTTCTCCACATCCTGGAATAATTTCAGAACTGGAATGAGCTTTTGTCTCCTGGAAACCCTAAACTTCCACCGTCTTTTATTTGTCTTTCCAGTATCAACTTTTTACGCAGAGCGGACCGAGTCCCAAATGAGTCCCTTCAACCCATCAGGAGCTTCAGCGTCAGTGTCAGCGTCGCAGCAGCGTCAAGAGCCATGTCACATAAATCTCACATTACCCCACTAATCCTTTCTCTTCTTTCTCCTCATCTTCTCTCGCCCCCAGAGCACAACCACACAGAATGATAAAAGAAAACAATAAAAATAGAAAGGAATCTGGAGATGCTGCTGTGATTTCTTGATGTTTGTCCTGCTGGATTCTGAACAAGCGCTGGTGGTCATAACACCACAAGTCCTGCCCCATTGTCTCAGGGCCCAGTGTCGTGAGCTTGGGCATGAGGCTTAAGATACTAATTGGGTCGACAGGGACAAAAGGAGGATAACCGGAAAAGCCGGGAGGACGCTGGACAAAACCAAGACGGGACATGACGAATAGGTTGCGTGACTCTTGTGCTGGAAAAGGATTCCCTGGGACCAAAGGAGCTTTGACACCGTTGGTGCTGGAGTCTGGTGCTGGAAGAGGCTGGGGTAGTGGTGGTTGCAAAGTCCAGAAGTGGACCAGCTGCGGGTTGTTGCATTATTATGGGATAACAAAACCGCAGAATAATGATTAAGTTCATCAAGGAGGAAAACCGAAAGCTGTTTTGTACACAAGGCAATTCAGGACGGACGAACTGCTGCTACTGCTCCGTCATGGGCTTATGGGATCTCCATTTTCTTCCCATTCACAACATGTCAAACTCCCATTGTGTTCCACTGTCCAATCTACGCCTCTCTTGACATGTCATTGCTCTAGGCGGGGGGTTTTTCCTGGATGAAGTTTCCGGCGGCCCCAAGCCGCCTGGAAGGCGTTATCAGGCTGATCCTTGTGGCAAACTGGAAAAGTGGATCTTTGATCCCCTGGATCTGCCTGGAATAGTTGATGAGCACGGAATAAGAATTTTGATGAAGGGGTTTGTTTTTCTGGAATACGCTCGCTAGCTCACTCGTTCCAGCGCCCCTGCGCCTGAACTTGGGGTTTCTCCGCGTCCTTCCTTATGAATGGGAAAGTTTCGGTGGGAACAGCGCCGGTCCAGGGACCGTAACCACTTGTATCTATTCCAGGGAAAGTGTATCCAACTGTTGTGGATGCTCCTCCGGCTGGAGGGTGACAGTCCGAAGCGGAGTGGTGATGACGTCAATGGGAATTGATCGGAAAGTGGTCTCGCACACTCCGTGTAGACCCCAAGCTCTCCAGCGAGTCCTACTCGGGCCCCAAGTTAATATTGATTGAGCTTATTCCAGGCCCCCACCACCCAGTTCCAGCTACACTCCTACCCACTACCACCACCACTTCCAGTTCTACTGGACCATAAGGTACACAATTCATTCCAGCAGCCAGTTTAGTTGGGCCACTACTCAAGGATTCAGAGCATATCAGGCTTCGAGGTTAATTGGAATTTGAAGAATTTAAAGAACTCGGGGAGTGTCATAGGGTCAGGAGTTGACCAAGGAACCGTACTACGAACTGCTGCATCCCAGCACTGGAATTCTGGAGAAAGTGAAAGTGGACTTTGAAAATGGAAGGATTAATATTGAAATGTCCTGAGGGCAGCGAGTACTGAAGGACCGACCACCATCGCTGGACTACTTGGTCCTGACTCCACATTCCAGGGATTCCACGGACCAATCATAATCATTCATCATGTACTTTCCATTTCTCGGGTTTGGACTCCTCCTGATCCTACGAGCAGCTTCTACCGAATCCGCTCCACGACAACAATTCTATCCCGGTAAGGCCAGCATTAATTAAAACTTGTCACTTGGCTCCAATCAATCGATACCCTCTACCATAATTTGACCTTGATTTCCACAACGGCGGCGTTGAACTCCTTAAACTGTCGACGACACGCCCAATCGATGACAATTTGAGAGAGAAAACATGGAAAAGGAGAGGCAAACTTTTTTATTTTGTAACAATGTTGGATGAAATCAATAAATTTCGACATTTTTCAGGACATTTTGGCCTCGAGAATGCCTCTAGAGGGGACAAAGAAAGTTTTCCTATTTCATTTCGTCTATTTTGCTTGGAGGTTTTGAATTGTGTGTGATTTGAAAGGGAAAGTTTTAGCATTCCATGTCCCCAGGAATTGGAACAGGATAATGGAGAAAGACGTAGGCGTTTGGGAGGACGTGAAAGCATTTCGGAATTTGGCAAATGCGAAAACCATTGCACAAAAATGGGGAATACAAACCATCCAGCACGTCTCCGATAGCACTAGGAGTATAGCTCTGTTCCCAGCATTTTGGGCCGAAGGTCGCACGTACTTTACATTCATCTCAGATTTTAGTCCATGTTGGCAGTATTTACGCGTACACTCTAAAGAAATTATAATTCGGATTTAGGAAAGTACAATGCAGAGACCCATTGTTCCCTTTTTTGGAAGCAATTCCAATGCCCAGATGCTGAGCTAAAAATAACCCCCTGGATCCTTTGTGTTTCATTCCAGAATTAGCCGAAGATGAGATGGATGAGCTGGCAGTGCAAAATTTCGCTGATCGTGCCGCAGCTGCCAACCTTGTGGACAACCTTGAAATCGAGGCGGCCCTGAATTACTTGACCGGTGGAAACAATCCCTCAGGGCCCTTGAAATATGGCTACCCGAACCTTACGCCTAAGATCCCAAAAGCTAAAGGCACATTCGCCTACCGCCCCGACACTCCCCAATTCTACATGCCGGCCGAGGCACTCCGAGCATCCACGAATGCCGAGTCGAATGACCTCTTCCATGAGGACGAAGAGCTTCACCCCGAGGGCAGAATGCTCGGACAGCTACCCCCACATATGAAGAAAAACTCCGGAAAACTTGAGGAGGAGGAAGATGATGGTGGGGCAGGGGCGGAGTTGGGCCCCACCGAGCCGTTGGGTGGCCCAAGTCACATCAAGACCTCGTCATATGCTGTGGACCATTCCGGCTTTGCCTCGACGCGACTCCCAGATCAATCCTATTCATCCTTTTATATCGGTAAGTGGAGCCATTTACACAAAGGGTGTTACAAAGAACTTTTTTTTGTGTTGCAAAGAACTATTTATATCCGCACACAAGTCACAAGTGTCTCGCGTGTCGCATTCATAATGTGCGACCTCGAAACTCTCACTGATTCCATGGATTCAAAGGACGTTGCCATGACACGAAATGATTCCTTGTCGTGTTCTGTTTTCCTCCAGTTTTAGTTGCTGCAGGGAGTGCAATGGGGGTGATCATGCTGGTGGGTGCTGGGATTTGCTGGTATCGAATCAATGAGCGCATCAAGGCCACAGCGGACGTTGATTACCCAGCTTACGGGGTCACTGGACCTAGCAAGGACGTGAGCCCAACAGGGGGAGATCGGAAACTGGCCCAATCCGCACACATGTACCACTACCAACACCAGAAGCAACAAATGGCCGCACTCCAGAAGACCCCATTGGCTGCTGGAGAAGGACAGGGATCAGCTGGGTCCGACGTCGAGAGTGACGATGAGAATGAGGAAGGAGATTACACTGTCTACGAGTGTCCAGGATTGGCTCCGGTAAGTCCCCCCCATGGCAGGGAGCTGGAAGGGGCTGGAAATGACCGGCCGTGGTGGTGGCAAAGGCCAAAGTGGGGATTATGACGAGTAATTCCAGGGGATTAGAAGCTAGAAGAATAATTTCCGTGTGATAATTCCAGGCTGGTGACATGGAAGTGAAGAACCCGCTTTATCAGGATGAACCCACGCCCGCCACTCCGCAAACAGTAAAGGCTGGTGATGGTGAAGAGGGGCAGCACCGGATGGAAGGGGTCTCATCTTCATCATCCAAGTAGATCCCACCATCAGGAGCGTCAGCGGTGAAAGCGGAAGGAGAAATATCAAGATTGAGAAGCTTTTCGATGTTTCCAGCCCTGGAGAACGTCACTCATCATTCCAGTCCATGTCCCCTCACTCCTCCGTTAGTAATTATCCCTATCCACTTCCTCATCTTCCTTCTCCAGCCCATAACCTCTAACCCTAACCGCTGGAAACATAATCTGCCTACCCACTACCCTTATCATTCGAAAGCCTGGAAGTAGTCAGTCAATCGATACTTTCTCTCTTGGGAACCCGTTGGGCCCAAAGTACTTTTCCTAATCTTCCCGCAACCTCCTACGCTCCTACCTACCCGTCCCCATAATCCATTTTCATCTCCTATCACCACCCAATCAAACCACCAGTATCTTCGGGTAACGGGCCCCGACATTGGCGACATTTATCATCTTTCTTCTCCCCACGATTGGCGACATTTTCATCTCTCTTCTCCCCGCGATGAATAAGTGATAAACGATAAACTGTCAAACCCATCACAACCAACCAACCGCAAGACTCAAAACAAACTCATCCCTCGTAGAATGGAAACACTTGCAATGCCAGAACATGTCACGACACCCGGTCGCCTGTCACCATTGTTTGTTGTCCTCTAAGGACCGGACGACTTTTCGTACCTGTCCAACTCAATGTCACTTTGTATTTTATGCCTACTGCTCGTTCACCTGTCCCGAATCTGTTGTGATGTACGATGTCGCTTTTGTGTTTGGGCCATTAGCGGTTTGGTGCTATGAGGTGGATATACTGAGTAATGGAGTGCCCTTTTGACCCTTTGACCTTTCCTACCTCGTCTGCCTAACTCCTGCTCCCTCTGGACGAGATGACCCTTGACCAGAAGGGGTGGGATGGACCGTAAAAGTATTACCACATTAACTCTCTTGAATCTAACGCTGTTAATGCAACAGGATTTATTTTTTTCCACCGGGATTAATGGGGTGTTGTCCTCTTTTTTGGTTCGGTAACAAACCCATCGTTCCATTGCTAAGATAAATTATCTAGATATCCTTATAGATACTTCTAATTCTAATATCTAATATCTAGAAATTAAGATAGTTAAATTAATTCTAGGTCTAAGAAGATTAGAAACAAAAGAGATTAGACGCCCGTGGTCCTTTGGTTTCCGGGGAGAAAGTGAGTGGGAAGGGACGCAGAGGAATGTTTCCATGGATATCATTCATGCAATTCCGGGAAAAAGCTACAGATGAATGAGAATTGATTTTTTTGAGAAAGTGAAAGTGATGCTGGGAAAGTTGGACAGTTTTTAGGCATCATTTTTTGACGAGAAAAGAAAATGGGGGAAGAAGAAGAAAGTGGGCGGACGGACGGGCGTCTTTTGTATATTTGATGATGGGAATAGGACTTTTTCAAACCTCCCGCCAATCACGCGTCTCCTTTCTCCGCTGTTTATTTCCAGGGAATCAAAGGAACTTGGGCGTTTATTTAGTAATTTTCATGTCCTTTGGCTTTAACGTGGGTTACGTGGGCGGGGCGAATTCCCCATTCCTAGTTGGGTAAAAGTGGATTAATTTCACAGATTGCTTAGGTTGTTGGGCTTCATTTTTCCATTTCCCCCAAGGAACTTAAGTTGGGAAGATGTGAATTTTCAAAGGGCCTGCTTATGCTTACAAGTTTTGTTTGATGTATGTTAGGATTTCTAAGGGAAGATGCAAAGTTTCTAGAAGTTTTAGGATATTCTAAAACTAGAGTATATTAACATATGTACTAGGAGAAAATAGACGCTAGAAATATTGTGTAGTTTCTAGTTTCTAGTTTCTCTAGTCCTTTTTCGCTTCGGGTCCTTTCTTATTATGTAAGTAATGAAATGAGAATCGATTTTTCAGAGACTGAAAGGTGCTTTGTAACAACGTTAATTTAAGTTTTGAATTTAGAATGCTTGATTTAGTTGGTCAAGCTAGGCGTCGCCTCCTGCATATCCGTCACTACTTCTACCACCACCGCCATCGCTGCAGCGTTTTTAGTCCGTTTCACAGTCCTTTCCAGAGTTTAGTACCAAATGCATACATTTTTATGTTCGTAATTATAAATTAATCGTTAACTGAACTTCCACTGAAGGAAACCTTGCGACGGGATGAGAGAAAACCAAAGTCTGTGACTGTGATTATTTTCAATGTGAAACCGTATAAGCGTTTTGTTAGAAATTTATTTATTTTCAGTTCACAGAAATAAATGCAATTCGGAGAGTTTTATGTTCCTAATAGACGTGTGTGCAACTACAAATGCGGCAATGGATGAAGAAATTCAATCCCGACTTGCTCAGTTTCGCCAATTTCTTGAACTGGGAACGGAACAGGCGTGTTTACTTTCACTTTTCGTATCCTTGACAACGCTTAAGAATCTCGAATCCATAACAAAACTTCAAAGGAAACAAAAATCCAGGAGAATAAATCCGACTGAAATTGAAACATGTCCATTGCCAAATCGCTGTAATTTGAGCTGAATTGAAGAAAAAGAAGAAACGCGGAACTTTAACTGCAAAGAATCAAGGAAGTGAAGAAGGAATCGTGAGATTTTACTAAAGAAGGTTAGTACTTCCAGGCCCCGATTTTAATTCATTCATTTAAATACTTTTGTACATTGGCATGCCGGAGTAGCTGGACTTCTCCAGTCGACTCCAGTCGGAAAATTAACAACGTGGACTAGAGATGTGAACAGGAAACGACTCCGACCGCCGTCTCGTCGTCAGTAACTAAACAAACCCTCCCAGTAAAGGTAACTTTATCGAAACAATCGCTGGTTTTTAAACCGCGGCGGTGGTGTCCCGCAGTTGCTCCTCCAGCGCCGCGATCCGAACGTCCTGTGCCTTTTCCTTGATCTCATTGACGCACGTTTTCATTCCCCATTGCAGTATGTGGGTTTGTAAGGCAGTTAGGCGGAGGTGCGTCTCTTCCAGGCGCTTCTCATTATTCTGAACTTCCGTTTTGAGCTTTCGGACTGTGCGCCATTGCGATGCCTGGAAAAGTAGAAATTCAAATTTAGCGCCTGTTTTCCATTGCGATTGCGTAAATTAATTAGACTGGTTACTGTACCTGCTGCTCCTTGACTCCATCCTGGGCGTTAGAAATGGCATTGCTGGAAATGTCCAGGTGACTCAGCCTCTCCTGGAACTCGTTCATTTGCCCGTCATATTTTGTTTCTAACGCTTCCAGGACTTTGAACAGCGTCTGCGTAGATTCCTGGAGTTGTCCAACCGCGCCTACCTCCAATTTCAATCCGTCCAGTTGACTCTCAATTCCAGCCAATTTGGAATCTACGGTGACCCCTGA
This sequence comes from Anurida granaria, assembly GCA_034694825.1. NCBI lineage: Eukaryota > Metazoa > Arthropoda > Collembola > Poduromorpha > Neanuridae > Anurida > Anurida granaria. The sequence goes on from JAQIWD010000973.1 coordinate 12,964, forward strand.
GTCTGTCGCATCGCTGGAAGCGTCCGCGACAGGAGTTGCGTTGGAGTTGGTCTGCGCAGCCTCTCTGCGCATCTCAACATCGCCAAGTCTCTTGTCCAGGAGTGTCGTAGATGTCAAGAGCCCTTCGACCCTGGTTTCCAGGAGGTTCAGCTCAGCCCGCACGGCCTTCTTTTCATGCCTTCCCCGCCGCCCAATAGTTTTGACTTGGTTCAGTTCCGAGCGGAACGCGCTGTTGACCCGTGGCGCCGTGACCCCGTTGACCTGATCGGTGACCCCTCGGGACTCAATTCCAGCTCGTCCACTTAGCGCTTCCCGGGTCCGGATTTCGGCCATGTCGCCCCGAATTTCCAAAACGTCTTCTGTCGTCTGGGCCTGCGCTGCTTGTAACCTCTCCAGTTCCTTTTGCATTCCGTCCATGTTGTCTTTGGTACTCCTTGCGTCATTCTGGGCTTCTTGGCTGAGGTGGAATAGCGTCGTTACGTTGAGTGAGGAGGAGACTTCGCGGATTTCATGACGGAGTTCTTCTAACCCCGACGTCAACCATTCCATTCTTTTCTGGAAAACAAAAGGAAGGACCACATGAATTTGGCACGACGAAATTGGCAAGAGAGGATTTGGAGTGATAGAAAGTTTCACTTTCACTACGACCCATCCTAGATTCCTAGAAGGTTTCTGTTTTTGGCAATTAGAGCGACCGTATAATGGGAAGTGAGACAAGGATGACTATAAATCCCGGGATTTGGTGCTGGAAGGAAAGGAAGGGAGGACGCTGATTTATTTCTTAGAATTCAAACAAGGGAACTGGATTAGATATGAAAAGACGCTCCTTCTCCTTGTTGGCCTTTTCTTTTGTTCGGATCATCTTTGTTCCTTACCTCGTCATTCTCCAACTTTGTCCTGGTTTTCGTCTTTTGTTGGAAGGTCTCAGATGTGACTTGCTCCGTTTTCAATAGTTGAACTTCCTCCCTATGAATTTCACAGGAAATTAATTAATTAAGGCCACTATGCAAAACCAACTTTGAACTTTAGATGCGAAGGGTCCTGGCCCTTCACCCTTTTCTTACCGAAGGTACTTGATCTCTTCCCGAAGTTCTACAACTTCCGTCCGAAGTGAAAGTTGTTTCCCTTGTGAGTTAATGGCTTGATGGAGGAGGACTTTGAGATCCGCCAGGAGTCCAACGAGCCATTCCATCCGCCCTGATGTTTCCACCAGGTCGTCCAGAATCTCCACGCTTTCTCTCCTAAGCGCTTTTTCGGCACTTTGGCCATCTTTCCTGACCAGCTTCCGCAGAAGATCCCCTTCCAGCACTTCACTGTCCAGGATCGTATTCAATTTCACTTCCAGTTCACCAAAGTCAATTGCATGACCAACTCCAAACGTCACAAACTCCAGGAATACTAGGAGTGTCAGCGTCACTTTTACCATTCGCAAACTCTTCTTGTCACCCGGGTAACACATTTTTCCAGCAGGAATTCTGGAGATTTCCAAACGTTCTAAGCTGTAGGACCTCGGAGGCTCCTTGCCCTACGTCAATGTTTGCCCAAGGGAACTTAAAGACTGGCGTGCGACTTTGAGGGAGCACGCGAAGGCTCTTTCTGGAAACCTTACCCTGCCTTTCGAGGACCCTACGTTTAAGGGCCCACATCTTCCTCCTGGTAGTTCTTAGCTTCTGGGATGTTTTACTACAAAAGGGGAAGGCGGGCAACACACCTGGTCCAGGGTTCAATAAATACGGAGTTGGACTTGGAAAAAAATGACAGGTGGTGGTCGTTGCAATAACTTTTGTGATGCCCCAGCATCTTTTCTCCCCTTATGCCTACGGAATCATCAATTTTTAAACCACAAAAGTTCTAATTTTGACTTGAAAAGATCATGGAAAGGGAAACCGGTTTTGTTGGACTGGCGGAAGTGAAGTTGATTGGCATAGGTCATTTAAAATTCTGTCTCGAAATGTCGAATTCTTGACTCAAATTTAGCAATTCTTGACTCAAATTTAGCAAATTTTGACTCAAACTTAGCAATTCTTGACTCAAATTTATCAATTCTTGGAGCTTAAGGTTTTAATTAACTTCGAATGGTTTGGAAACTCTGAACCTCATGAAACGGTTCTAAAAATCTGAGAATTTGGTATCGTGGGCGAGATGTCCGTTTCTTTGGTTTCCAAGTCCATAAATAGAAATTTAGAAGAAACTGGAAGCCATGCCCAGCACGTGCTGCTCTTTTTAACCACGAATCTGCGTAGCAGAAAGTGGTTTATGGAATTGATAAAACGGGAGATCAGCGGATAGAGACGC
>JAQIWD010000974.1:0-15255 GCA_034694825.1 Anurida granaria
ATCGCTGACGAACTTTGCTCAATCAAATCTCAGCAAGTAGCCGGTAGAATGTCTCAAAAGAACGAAGGGACCTGCTTCATACAGTTGCCCTTCTAAAAAACATTTATTTACACAAAATTGGACAACCCAGACGAGCAGGACATTGCTCCGCAGTTCGCATCTCCTCTTATGGGATTACCTGGGTTACGCTAACTTGATAACAAGACCTGAGGTAACACAAAGGTCAAGGCCACACAGAATAGAAAGCAGAAGGGCAAACATTCCACCATAACAAAGATTCAACAAGTAATTTTGAAAACTGAAATTAATTAGTAATTAAATTCGAACTATTTTATTGGAAAAATGTTGTGATATTTCATGATTGTACATTAGTAATCATGTGCATGATCCTTTCCCGATTCCGTTTCCAGTACCACTCCAGTTGTAGAAAAATTACCTCAGGTCCATTACATCCTAAAAATTAAAATTCAGCCAGATAAAAAGTTCCCCATTTTTAAAATCTAACAGTAAACTCTGGGATTCATAATCCCCTACATCGAGATCCAATTACCTGGCTGTCCATAAATTCAATAGCAACTAGGGCATCCAAAATCCGTCCCGAAAACTTGGCGGCTGAGCTCCAGTCGCAGAATTTTGTCGTCGCACTCAATTTGGGTGTGCGGGGTTTGAGCAAAAGGTGGAGCCGACGTCGCTTTTTCTTTCAGTCCCGTAGGTCTGCGGGAGCCTTAACAATGCATCGAACGTTGGAACCTCTGCAGGTGACAACCTCCTTGATTGGATATTCACAAAATCATTCCATAACGCTATTGGAAAATGACTTTTGTCTGCTCTGCAATTACTGCTCGCCAGTCTACGTTTCGTTAGTTTCATTATATCCGTTGCCTGCAAAGGATTAGCAGCGGTTGAAATGACCTTTCAAATTTCATCAAAGCAGGGGTATGAGGTTGTAATTCAGGCATTTCAATTCCCGTGATGAAAGGAGCCCTGCTTTCACTCTCCTTCATATCATAACGCTCAAAGTAAAAAAATGGATTCTACTTTGGATGGAGTTGAAGGAAGTTTCGATGTCTTTGCTCTGCCTTCCTGTAAAATCCAGCAGTCCCCCTTACCCTCAACTTTGGATTTCAGCATGTGATTGAATATTTATAGGCAAAAAAGAATAGGCATCATCTGCTTGGCACCAGAACCGACTCTTTGGAATTGGATCAAATCGAATGAATCTAGCACTTATTTTTAGAATTCATTTGGAAATTATCCTCAGGGAGTCTGGTGCTGGGTTGGGTTAACACGATTCATTGGAAATCACACAACAACGGTCGACGCCCGCCCGTGTCCATTATTTATTCAGCGATTGATAAAAGAAGGAAAGAAAAGACACGAGCGAGCGGTGACGCTGGTCGTCTCGTGAGTAGCTGGTGGTAGTTCCTAAGTGGCAACCCAATAACAAGGGAGGCTTGTTTCTACCTAAAGTGTTTTCCCACTCCCCACTTACTAAACAATTTCCAAAGTTGAGTAACGTTAATTTGAGTGATTGAAAGTGTGGAGTTAATTAATGAGTTTGTGGTTCTTGTGTCGTGACGATGGAGTCCTCCCAAAGTTGTCCTGCCCTTTAACCCTTTCGGGGCGATAAGTTTTAGGTCTGGCTTGTTTATTTCGCGAGCCGCAGCCATGCATGGCGTAGCCACAGGAGGTGACCACAGGACAGACATTCATTCTTATCAACATTTCTGGTTCTTATGAAATAAGCGTCGTCCAGCCCTAGCTTGTGATGTTGATTATAATGAGCGCAGCCAATCCCATCATTTTCCTGTTGGTCCAGTAACATCCGTGACAGTCGTCCACTTGGACCAACGCTCATAAATTTGAATTATACATTTTCGTAATACATAAGGAAAAGGGAGGGCAGATTGATGATTCTGGGTTTAGTTGGTTTTGGAGTGCGGCAGATTGACCGTGTACCAAGTGACGAGAACGAAATCCCATACACTCCCCCCTGGTGAAAGTTTTGGGCCAGAAAGGACATTCGGTGAAAGGAAAAGTCGGGCAGCAGGCGTCCTGCTTTCTCTTCTTGCGTCCTGGTGTATCCATTCCATAAAGTTTCCTTTTTCCGAGGAATTCAGTCAGTGCTATAAAACCAGGCGTTTTTTAACGGAACGCTTCCAGAGCAGTGCCTGGAAGAAAGCCAAGTTTTATCCGTCTCCTCAACTCCACGTTCAGTGTGGTTTCGTGAGTCTCAAGAACCAGACATTGTACGTAACCGTGCCGTGGTGGTGTTAATAAGAGCTACGTACTGGTAATAGACACAGGATATACTTCTGTCTGACCAAGTTTAGTTGGTGATAAGAAGCCGTGGAGAAGTGATCTGTTGTTCTCCATGTGCTCCTTTAGTGGTTACATAGTTTCCTATTGTTCTTTTTAATCCAGGGGCACGCCTTCTAATTTCCACCATGTGAACTTCTGCTGGAGTATCATGGACGTTTGCCTCCTGTCTTCCAAAGGAGATTAAACTTACAAAACGCTAACTACGTAACTAATCACTTCCACGTTCACGGCCATCATGTGAGGAAGATGCATTCCAAACAACGCATCCTTGTGATCTCAGAGTGAAAGGTAAACGACGCCGATTGTTTCCTTTCACCCAAAATTCCAAACAAAACAAACTAGTGACGCTTTGGCTTCACGCTCGATGGCATTCGCCCTACTGCTAGCAAGTTGCCTACGCCGTTACGCTCCAGGAACCACGGCAGAGGGAAAGGGATACAGAAGACTCCTTTCATCCAGGATTTCCACAAATGAACAAAGATGAATGAGAATTAAGTTTACATTGGTGCTTAACTTATTCGGATATTGTTTTAAGGTCTGACTATAAAATTACAGTCTGTAATGGGCGTAGTAGTAGTAGTAGGATTGTAATGGGGGGGTTGTGTATGACCTTGTGTGAGTCTTCTAATGTGAGGAGATGAGGGAATGATCACTTGATCCACTACTGGGGCTCATTAAGCTCATCCACCTCGTTTACTATTCCTTGTAAACTTCTATTTTCTGTGAAGTGGTGGCCAAATCCTTTGTCATCATAAATTGTTAGTCACGTTCACGTTCCAACTGCATTTATAGGCGTTGGGAGAGGAACGAGTTCACTGAAATGTTAAGTGGGTAGGATCATGGTTAGGAGCTGTGGTGGTTTTTAGCCGATGGCTTAACCAATAGCTACTAAAAGCTAAGATGATAAGAAGAAGATCAGGAGCTGGGGGAGGATACTAATGAAGTACTTAATCCCACGGATTTTTCACACTGGGAAGATATTGAAGGTACATTAGACTAAATAACCCCGGGAGATATCCGGATGTAGCCTCCTTGCTAATGCATCCAGATTAAGGCTATCAAAAGGCAAAGTTCAAGTGTACAAAGCATGGAGCGTGTACAGGGGAATATAAGCGTGGGTAGAGCAAGTTCTATTTTAGTTCGATGACTTTTCCTTTTCATTACAATGCTAGGTTAGGTTGTTTAATTTGTAATTTGAGACTTTACGATGTAATCAACGTTGGTGTGCAAATATAAACTAAAATTTGATCCTAGTACAAACAGAGGCAGTGCAGTCACAGTTCAGTGGGCAATATCTCTGACAAAGTTAGCTCCTTTTACAAAATAAGACGATGATGACGAAGATGACTACTTTGAAGCCTCCTCTGTAATTTGAGCGAGCTAATGAGAATCCCTACATGGCCAAAAAAGTTTTGCTTTTGTAGGAGTTTCTAATAAGGGAATGCATAAGGAATACATGCATAGGATTAATGGGATTCTTTTTAAGAAGTTGTTTGTTGCTAGGAAATATTTCTTTAGATGTGTGTGACAGTCAGTGGGATTAGAAGGCATGTGGGTTAATGGGAAAGTATCAAAGGACGCTAGGAGATGAGTCGTAACTATGTCCAATGATGAAACTAAAAAAAATTTCATCTCCCTACTTAGGCAATTATAATCAAGCCAAGCTTTTCACCCGAGATTTATAAAATGTCAGCATTTAATGAGTAGTGGGAATTAGCTTTTATTTTTGGCACTTTCTTTCACCACCAGTTAATTTAGCCCACGCACACTTTTTTCTACCAAGTTCAAGTTCCACTTGTAAACTTTTCGAAATCTTAGAAACTACAAACCTCCAGAAGATAAACCTGCGACAGGTTTGTTCTGCCCAGAGTCAAGAGTTGACATCTTGACAAGATAGTTTATGTCTTTGGTGAATTCATGAGGGCACTTACGTGTCTCATCCTTTTCCTCTAAGTGGCAGAAGTTAATTACCTGCATAATTTTTATGGGTCATAAAGACTGGAACAGTAGCTAAACAAATAGACGGTGGTAAAAGCCTGGCGACGACACGGCACGTGTTTGAATGTCTTTTATTCTTTTGCTTTCTACTCATCTTTCCCCTTTCTTCAGTTTTCTTCCGATCTGGGGAAAGTGCGACAGAAATTTTTTGACACGAATCTGTAGGATGCGAAGAATTGAAGTCATGCTGAGAATTGAAAATGTGCAGGGACGTACATCGAGGGTACGTACGAAGGACCCTGTGCAAAGAAAAGGCGTGAAACCTGCAAGCTCCATTTTCATTAACTCCCAAGGGAACCTGACAAGAGGTGTCAGTATCAAATTCGAAACAAAATCCGTTTCGAGCTTCCACTTCCAATGAAATTGGGTCAATGAATACTTGGATCCATTTTTCGCCATCGTGATTTTTTTCAAATTTGGAAAATTTCTGGGATAGTGGGTTTTTTTTATTACAATCGAGAATGGTACGAAGTACGCTTATTCTTCTAAGGTTTTCATTCTATTTCAACCATTTTTCATTCGTTCCATTCACGTCTTTGGTTTCATTTAGCATCCCTTCACTCCCATCACCTCCCTTTGTTATCATCATCCTATATGAGATTGCTCAAAATGAAGTTCCATCACTCACTTAAAAGTCCCCGCTCCCTGAAGTCTGTCGGAATATTCATGAAGAAAAGGGATGAACCAGGGAGACTGGGTGCTTTGGAAATTCGGTGGGACGCAGAGGTAGCTCCTGCCACACATTCTGCATAATTTTCCAAGTTGGTGGGTTTGCGTATTTCGCCAGCATGCGAAAATGAAAGTAATTTTATACGGAACCTGGTCTGGAGCTACGCCGTTTTGCCCCTATGGTTATATCCAACCAGGCGTGGGAAATTACTTTCCCTGTAGAAATCCACTTGTTTTTCTTCGTCTGCCTGTTTCCATTTCATTTGATTTGCTGAAATTTTTTCGCCCTTTTCCAGTCGAGAAAAATGGGGAAGGAGGGCGGAAAATGAAGCCATTGACGTTGGTCTGCTGTTGTTTAATCAACTGAAAATGTTTAAATTGTATTACAGGCGGGGATTCTATTCCTGGAACGACTGATTGAGCTCTTCCTGATTGGCCGATTCATAATTCATAAAGTACCTGACGGTGCGGAGGACTTTGGGATGATGTCATGGCCCACATTTATTTTTATATTTTCAATTATTGCTGGTGCCATAGTAGGTGAAGCTTCAGGTCTCAATGAGTGTCTCAAAGATTTAAAAGGTAAGCTCACTTTCTCCGCTTCATTTTTATGAGGAAACGAAAGAGGCAAACGCAAGGAACCTTTCGTTTGGAAATGTTTGAACTTTTAGCATTTCCAGAAATCCCCACAAAACTGTGTGAGTAATTGAAAAGAAAAGGACCTTGAAGGTTCAAAGTCTCTTGTTGAAGGGCTCGCGGATACGGACGACGAATTCCTTTTAGTGAAATTTAAACTTTTACTATTCACTTTTACTTATACTTTCACTGCAGCTAGGTGCGCATCAGCACGATGCACGACTGGAAGAATCTCCAACCCTAATTCAATTTTTTTTTTGCAAAAAGCATACTATTATCAATGAAACTTTCCCCAGTCAAGATTCTCCTTGATTTAAATTTAATGAGGGAGGATTTGTATGGGAAACTTTTGGGAAAAGTTAAATTCAATTTCCCCAATTTATATGCACCGTGTGACCACCGCGGTTCGTAACTTTGGACCCGCGCATGGAATTCGAATGCAAAAACTTTGCTTTTTTGGTAACTTTAAGAAGCGCACATTACGTCTACGTAGGTGCTAAGTGAGCCATGTCGCCTAAGTGCACCTGCAGCATAACTTCACAAAACCGGATATTTATGGTTCCAGCAAAATGCTTTCACCGCTTTCCCCATCCCCATCAACCCACTTTGCGTCACTTAGCAAAGAAAAGTTTCTTTGACGTCTGTCCATGTTTTTCCCAACCCCAATCAATCAATCAATGAAACTGAATTCAATTCCCAAGCGAAACCGAACAAAACAATATGCTACCAAGTCCAGAACTACCGCCGAAAATAATAATGGCAAAGGATTAGATCGACGAGAGAAGCATAAAACCATTAATTTGCCACTCCTTCCATGTTGAAATCAATTTAGTATGCCGCCCTCCCCAACCCCCTCGTGCTACCTGCCCATTCGTTTACATTTTCAATGGCATTTCAGAAGTTTCTCCCCGACGTGTTTTCAAATTGGAAAATGAAAAGATTCACAACATTACGCTGGAGAGTTCGGGTCGCCTGGGACATCGGCTCATAACGGAAGCCTTCCGGATATTCTTGAAGGAAGTCCTTGGTTATGATTCTGTCGACGTCCTTGTGGTTGATGACCATTTTAATGCCACGGGGGCTCTGGAGCGACTCGGTGGAGACACGTCGGGCCTTCGTCCTGATAGGTAAAGTCAAATGGGAAGGGAATCGCTGCTCCGGGCTCCTCCTTTCATCCCGAAGATAATTCCTTATCATCTTCCTTTTTCTGGTTTTTGTTCCAGTGTTCCGGAGGCCATGATAAATTTGGGTGTTTGGATTTCTCCGGATGTGGATTTGGCTGAATGGACTAGTCGTGGAGACGTGGAGAGCTGCGGTCATCTTGGGTTCCCTGGGAGGTAAAACACGTTTCTTTGCTCATAACAAAAGTTTGTTCATAACAATTTAAGACGGGGGAAAGATAAGGACAGAACTTTCACCGTGTGTTGTAATAAAGTGGGAAATTGGGTCGGTAGGGATATAATGAAATAATGATAACACCTTTGGAAGTATCAGTGTCGTAGCGGTAGCGATGGTGTCATGTCACTTGCGTGCCCCTGTAGCTTCTGGTCGGATCCAATTACGAAATTGTCAATGATTAAACTCGTACGAACAGGAGCTCAAACGAATAGGAGTTCGAAAACAATCCCTATCACCATCGCCCCACTCGGTTCAAATCCGAAGCTTACATTTTACGATCCAAGAATTTTTTTTTTTTTTTTTTTTTTTTTTACTAAGGCAGGCACTTTCCCCAAAATTGAAATTGCCTGGCTCCCTAAATTTGCTCAAGACGCGCAAATGTGTTACAGAAAACAAGAAAGAAGAGGGTGCAGTGATGCGCTAAACAAGTTTTGTCTTTAAGAATCGGTATATTGCTCCCCCGAATTATATTACTACCAGCCTGGCTAATTGGAATTTATATAGCTGACATTACACAGTGTCCTTTTTAGTGAACTCAACGTTTTACGCGAACTTTCCCAATGAGCTCATTTGCCCCTTTTTTTTTATTCAGGACGGAGAAAGTTGGGGCCATTTTGGCTTTCTCACGCTCTGGTAGTTTCGCTGAAAGCGAAAAGAAAGAAGAAAGTTCTTCCCACCAATTCCCATGGATCCCAGTCCCATTCTCATCACTTTCTTACAATGAAAGGAGGAATTACATTGTCTTTTCCCATTGAGAAAAAGGGATGTGCTTGCTTTTATTGATTTGGAGATTCCCCATCTTCTGACCTTGTCTTCTGTTATTTTTTCCCATAGAGTTGTTTGAACTCATTTTGGCCCGTGTGCTCTGTTCCCAAGAGGTTGACTTTCTCCATTTCCTTTCAATCATAATCTTCCATACGAAGCCCACTTGCTTTTTCCTTCTGTTTCAACTTTCGAGCAACTTGTTCAAAGAAAACAAGAGCTGAACTGTGAGATCCCTTGAGCTTCTTTTGGCCGCATTGGGGCTTTCATTTTAAGATCCACTTACAAATGTCAACTAGGACTCTCGCGCTCGCCTGCCGCCTCTATCATGTACTCTTTGGTAAACAAAATGACAGTTGACTAGGGATGGGATTTTATCCTTTATACTCTAAAATCAGCCCAAGGTTATTTTTAAACAATTTCCCAACCCCCTTCATGTTATGCATGGGGCTCAGCAGAAATTGAATTTTAATGCGGAGATGCCAACTTACAAGGCTCCAAAGGTCGACACTACTGATTCAGTCCGACTTTTGATGGGGGAGTGGTGAATTTAAAGTCGTTTGGAGTCTAGAGACACTGGAGAGTCATCCATTAACTGTTCAAGTCATGGGATTCCATCAACTGAAGAGTCAACATTAATTCAATTTCTCTCCTAATCGCAGCGATCTCTACGCTCAAATGACTCACATTACTTTTTATTTACAATCCGTTAGGTTTGGTTGGTTCACTCCAAGGAATAGTAGTCTCCTAAGGGCAAATCCAAAATTACCAGTGGACTACTGGAGGACTTATGCAGAGAACTCAGAGGTCACGCGACTCTTCAGCCTCAGTCCAGAAGACATGCGCAATGCGTCTCACCTTAGTCGAGATGATGCCGGAAACTACCACTGTCAGGAGTCGTGCACCAATGGGATATTTGAGCCGGAAAACTGCCGGGGAAAAGATACATGCGCAGTACTTATCAACAGTTACCCAGGTTCGTCACCTCATCACGTCATTCTTTTACCCCTTTCTTTGATTCGCGTATACGATCCAGCGGCCATTTTAACACCGTTTTTTTTCTGGAACAGAAATCTCGCCGCATTTATTCCAGGAAATTGTGTCACTGAAACTTCAAGTCCGCGTCATCTTCGTGGGCCCACACCTGGAGTCCTTTGTGCGTCACCTCCTCCAGAAGTATGAGGACGGGGACGTAAGGCGGGGCGTCCTTTTCTTTGCCTGGAAACCAACCCTACTCACCCTCGACTTTGACCTCTTGAGCGTCTCTCTCCCGGCCTGCAACGAAGACTCATTTTGTAACTACGAGTCTGGAAAGCTGGAGAAAGTTGTTTGGCGTAAACTCAAGGAAGGTGCAAAATTAGTGTTTGAGGTATAGACATAATAACCAAAGCATAATGCATAAGCATCATGCAATAATTGAATTAGGCCCGCACATGATTTAATTTCACAAACTAATGACTAGGCCGCCCATCGCTTGTCCCTCACGCTCGAGGAGTACACCTCGTATTTGGAATTTGGTCGGAAGTTTCCTACCATCAACATTTCTTCAGTCGCTTGTGATTGGTTGCGGGAGAACAAGCAGATTTGGAAAACATGGAGGTCGGGTCCGCAGGGCCCAACGCCGATTTACATCGGTGGGATCTTCCCCATCAGCGGAGGTTACACGGATCCCGGGATTGTGGTAGCAGCCAACATGGCGACGGCGGCCATCAATGCCAACAGTACCCTCTTGAAGGACTACATGCTCAACCTCTACGTCTCTGATGGGCAGTGTCGGGCGGACAAAGTGATGAAGAGTTTCATTGATTATATTCGACTCAACACGTTTCCCACAATGGCAGGCATACTTGGTAAATATTTACACACTTTTTTCATTTCTCTTTCAAATTTTTTCATAATAAGCTTCAACAAAAGTTATTCATCCATTCATCCATTCATCCGTTCATTTTTGATAGGACCCGCCTGTTCGGACACGGTGGAACCACTGGCTGGTGTTGCCACCCACTTCAAAACCGTAGTGATCTCTTATAGTGCAGAGGGCAGCAGTTTCTCGGACAGGGAAACCTACCCCTATTTTTTTCGTACCATTGGGGGCAACCGGCAATACTTGTAAGCAAACTTTTTTTTTTCCAAATTGGTGACCTTCCTGACCTTTTTCATACAAATTTTCCTTTTTTTCGCACTTAGGCAAGTGTACCTGAAGTTATTTCAAAGTCTTGGATGGGCCCGCGTTGCGTCTCTAACAGAAGAAGGGCAGAAGTATGCCGAGTACGTGAGCCATTTGCACGATCTTCTCCAGCAGAACAACATTGCATTCGTGGCCAACCGGAAGTTCCCAAAGGAAGCTCTCAACATGAGTCAGGTAAAACTCATCAAGATTTCCTGAACTTTTTTGAACAAGTTAAAGTTGGTCCCTTGAAAACTTTTTTTTTCTTTGTAGTACCTCGAAGATGTAAAATCGAAAAAGGCTAAGATTATAATTGGAGATTTCTACGACCACGCGGCGCGGGCGGTGATGTGCGAGGCTTATCGACAGAAAATGACTGCTGAAGATGGGTACGTTTGGTTTCTGCCCACGTGGTTTGTTGAGGATTGGTATGATACGGATCTGTACAATTCCATGGGCACAAAGGAAAAGATCCCATGCAACACGTCACAAATGATCCAGGTGGGTTGACAGTCTGTGGGATCATAAACTTTTGTTGCCAGGAGCAGCAGCTGTGATTTTATTGAACTTTTGCCAATTGCAGGCCATAAATGGGCATTTGTCTCTTACCCACGCCAAATTTGCCCCAAATGATGCACTCGCCCAGGAAGGAATTACGGTAGGAGAATGGCGGAAAGAGTATGAGGCAAAGTGTAGCCGGAAGAATCAGACGACGTCCAAGTACGCTGGCTACGCTTACGATGCCGTCTGGACCTACGCTTATGCCCTGGATGAGCTCCTCAAACAAAACCATTCCCACATTGCTAACCTCCACTCACCAAATACTACACAGTACGGATTCAGTTTATGCATTTTTGCATTCCAGGTGAAAGGTCAAAAACTTTCAAAATTTTTTATTCGAAATTTCTTGCGCAGAAAGTTTGCCCAGTTAATCAAGCACACGGACTTCCAAGGGGTGAGCGGTCACATTAAATTTATTGACGGACCTTCCCGGACTTCCACGGTCCACGTTTCCCAGTGGATTCAGAAAAAGAGCATCATCATAGGATCTTACATTCCGCTGAATGGAAACAATGCGACAGGATCCAAACAGTCTGGGGTGTAAGTGCCCGGCGAGGAAACGAAAAAGCGCGCAAGCGCATAGAATTTCAGCGAAGATTTTAACCCTTGATCTTTTCTTATAGGCTCCTCCTCAACCAATCGGCGATCGTTTGGTTCAACCCTGAGAATGAGATACCGTCAGATGGCTCCGAGCTCCCCACTACCTGCGTCCTACACACCCTTGCTTCTACCCTTGACCTCAGCTGTGAGGCTGCCATTGTTGTTGCCAATGTCACAGGATTCGGATTCCTGGGACTCATTCTTCTAGTCTGTTTTGTAGTCATCAAGAGAAGGTGCATTTAATTTTTAGTGGAAAGCCGTCGTTCTTTTCCGTTTGAAATTCAGAAAATACGCGCATGCGCAGAGGATTGGTTTGTAACAGCTTCATTTTTCATTATAAAGATACGAACGCCGTGTGCAACTGACAGAGGACTACATGAAAGCCCTCGGGATTGATATTTCGACGGTCTCCAACGCCTCCGCTCTTGACAAATGGGAAATTGCACGAGATCGGTACGCTTTCTTTCATCGTTTTTCATTACGGCAGTGCTCGGGGTACTGATTTCCGTTTTTACTGTAGATTGGTGATAAATCGTAAAATTGGGGAAGGTGCATTTGGATTCGTTTACGGTGGTGAATGCTACTTGGACGAGAAAGCTGCTTGGGTTGCTGTTGCTGTGAAAACTCTCAAGAGCGGTTCGACGGTGGAGCAGAAATTGGAATTTCTTGGAGAAGCGGAAGTGATGAAGCGATTTGATCACAAGAATATTCTGAAGCTCCTTGGAGTCCAGACAAAGGGAGAACCCGTGACGATGGTCATGGAGTACATGCTTTATGGTACGTTGACACACAAACCATCAAAGCCAGAATGTTGGGTATCAAGCGTTGGGTGTGTACCTTTAGGTGACCTCAAGACATTCCTCCTCTCCCGGCGTAACCTTGTGGACGAGAGGACAGCAGAAGAGTCAGATGACATTTCGAGTAAGCGACTGACTTCCATGGCGCTTGACATTGCCAGAGCCATTTCATACCTTGCAGAACTCAAATATGTCCACAGGTAAGTTAATTAACGAAATTTACATTGCAAAGTTTGCAAAATCCTTACCACCGGCAACTAATTTTTGCACGACAATTTATTAATCACAGGGACATTGCCTGTCGGAATTGTCTCCTAACATCGAACCGGGTAGTGAAGTTGGGAGACTTTGGTATGACTCGCTCCATGTACGAGAACGACTACTACCGATTCAACAGGAAAGGTAGGGATAACTTTCCCTAATTTCTTGGGAAGTTTGGGTAAAATGGTTGCAACATTCGCAGGTCTCCTTCCGGTCCGGTGGATGCCACCCGAGTCACTGGCATTGGGCAGATTTACTCCTGCCTCTGACGTGTGGAGTTTTGGCGTGGTCCTTTATGAGATTGTTACTTTCGGTTCCTACCCATTCCAAGGTCTCTCCAATAACCAAGTACTTGATTATGTCAAGGCTGGAAGGACTATCAACATCCCCCACGGAGTCAAACCGCCACTGTAAGTGACCTCATTTTGGCATGTCTCCCATGTACCATGCTAATTTTCCTAATCCATTGCAGGGAGGCACTTCTACAGTCCACCTGGCAATACGAACCCATCAAAAGACCGCATGCGTCCGAGATTGTGGAGTTCCTGGCCAACAATCCGCGGATCATCGCACCTTGCCTGGAATTGCCGCTGGCCTCAGTCCAGTTGGAAGGACCGGACGTGCATGAAGTCCAAGTGACCCGGAAGCGTCACAAGTCAAGGCGTGACGCGCGTCTCTTGGACACTTCCCCACCCCCTGAACTCATCCCCCTCACATCCACAAATCAGACGAATCTCTTACTCAATGTTTAAAGGAAAAGGAGAATGCGGCGGTGCTCTCTTATTTTTTGTTTAAATTCCAAAGACAACGTAAACGCGTGCATTTCTTCCCGCAATTTTACTCTCATCCACATACTTACCCTGTTAGATGATGCTGGAGATGAAAAAGTCAAATGTGATATTTTCTTACGTCGCCAAATTAAATCTCATTCATTGTTTCTTGTATTTCTTTGTTGGGGGGATAGGGGTTCCTTGAAATTTGTTGGACATGGTAAGGTGTGAATGGGGAATGTGGAAGGAAGTGGGTCATTCGGACGGGCCAAGATTCCTGTTTGACGAGGTTCCACCTGAACTCGGGATGAATGGCTGAGCGTGTGTGTTGTAATGTGTACACGGGGAAGAAGGATTTAGGGATAGCACAGGTGACATGGGCGGATAACGGGACACCCTCATAAGAATTCCAATCAACAAGGAATCAACCACAGTCATCTTTTACTCCTCGTCAAATTAGCACTCAAGCAAACACAACGTTCAGTTGGCAAGATTTTGAAATTTGGAGCTGCCCGAAAATGCTCATGTTGGTCGTGGTTTTTTTCTACGCGGGGATTCCACTCCAAGTGCTCCTCCAGGGACTCCTCTACTTTCTCCGGGAACCAATGAGGTTCTAATGGGCAGTCGACACACGCACGCAGGCACGCGCGCCAAGTAGTGCATAAGTGAAGGTGGTGATGTGGTTAACCCCAAAGTGTCACCATTTTAGCTTTATTATCGTTGGAAGGGAAACGATGTTAATGTGCTTCAGAATTTACCTGCACGATTATTAAAATGAGCCTAATGGGAAATATGAATCAGTATAACTTAACTTTCGTTCACCTTCCCACGAAGAAACCAGAAAGGCGCAGCGTTTGGAATGACCAGAACCTGTTTTCTACTGTCATTTGACTCCATTCCAAATTGTTGAAAAAGGTTATAAAGTTTCAAAAGAAAAGCTTCTTGGGACGAGACATTTATGTTCGTTTTGTCTCAACTTTCGTTTAGTCCTTAAAAGTGTAGGGATTAAAGACCATGGGAATGGGAGTTGAAGTTTGTGGTGGTGGACCCTTTGTGACCGTAGTGTCAGTGGATGGTGGAAGTTTGTCTGGAAACAAACTCACAGTCAAGACGCCTGCCGCATCTCCAGTCTCCAAAAGTATTGAGCTCCAAGAATTAACCGTTCAAACAATTTCCCATGCCCAGGAGGATTTGACGGGACAAGATGAAGTTGTCGGCGGTGGTGGGGCCTACGTGACCGTGGTGGCCCTTGGGAAGGAAAAGTCGACCAATACTGGAGAGAAGACTTCCGTTGTCAACATCTTGAATGAAGTGGAAGCTTGTCTCAAGCAAAACTTCCCGGAATTCTTACCTCTCCTGGAAGAACAAAACAAGCGGAAGTCGTTTATCTCCATTGAGGACCTGGAGGAAGATTTGATTGTCTATCGCCTACCTGGAGAACGGCTCGGCCTTGGACTCCGATTTGAAGGTGGCGAAGATATCCAGGATCCCGTTGATCGACTTTTCATCGAGTCCTGCGTCGAAGGGAGTCCGGCACAAAGGACCCACGGTTCCTGGGGACCCCTCGGCCCCGGTGACGAAGTGCTGGCCATTGGAGGGCTCCCTGTTTCCCTCTGCAGTCGCCAAGGATTAATTGAAACCCTCCGAGAATCCCCTGTGGCCCTGACCATACGCGTCCGCCACTTGCTAACTCATGAACAAACAGAAGAGAGCAGAGTCCCTGCCCCCTCAGCAGGGGATGACAGCCACTGCCAATCCCCCCAGGACCTCCTTAGCCAAATTCAGCAAAGTTTGATACTTCAAGCGGACGAACAGTTGCAAAGTTGGCAAGAAGGTTTTCAGGAGGCGGTCGAAGAGGAACCGCTGGTCGTTCGCTGGACTCGTGAGACGAAAGAGGCAGAAGAGATCCCAGTCCCACCGCCGCGGCGGTTCAATGCTAGAGACTCAATCAAGTGCTACCGGAACCAACGCCCGCTTTCACTCCACTTGGACCCACCGCCAGGGTTTGCGGATTTCCAGATCCAGATGAGGGCCCAGTCCCTGGAAAATATTCAGCAGAGCTTGATGCGGAGTAGAAGTTCTATGGGTCAAGAGTCCCCGTTGGAGCCACCTCCATCCTTTCAAGATGAAATTGGGATTGGACTACTTGGCATGGGAGGGGGGAAGAAGGGGATCGTCCGAAGTCGAAGTCTCGTAAACATTACCCACGAAATGCCGGAGGATGAAAGAGAACTCAATCACCCAGAAGATGAGAATGAGGAAGAGGGTGAAGATGAAGATGAAGTTGATGCAAAACAGGATGAAGAAGGGGATG
>JAQIWD010000975.1:0-15248 GCA_034694825.1 Anurida granaria
CACGTTTTAAAACGTGATTTAATGTGATCAATCACATTTCATCACAGGCTGTGATAATCACAGGGACAACTCTGGTGGGGATGGAAATCGGAAATTCTCCAAGAAAACAACCGTTTTCCTTCACTTGTCTTCCCCTAAAGGACCCCTTTGAAAATCCTTTCAAAAAATTATGAATACTTTATCCACCACTTTTCCATGCAGACAGACAGGCCCAGCCTTGACCAGTCCTGGAGAAAAGTTCTCAAACAAACAAAGTGAAGTTTATGTAGTCTTCAAGAGTCCATTTTCTATTCATCTCCGTCTGGATTCTGAAACTTAAGTCAGAGTTGAGATACGATGAAAAGTTCCAGCGAAATGTTTCATACGGGCAGCAGTATCTGGAAACTGACCAGGGAGCCTGACGCCGCGTTCAGATTCCCTCTTCTTCTTCACAAATGTCAAAGTGTCAATGGAATTTACAATCTCAGGGAGCCTTTCATTGAGCACTTTTAAGATTCTGTCAATTCTGTCACAAAGGGTCAACCCCTTTCTCCTTCCGGGTAAAAAATGGGGGACCCCTTTTCCGTTTTGAGCACAAAAGGTCACCCGATCTCGTTTCCGTTACAAATTGTCGCTTTCTCCCCAATTTTCGTTACAAATTGTCATTTTTTCATATTTCCGTTACTAACAATCTGTCGCTATTCTCGAAAATTTACGTATTCTGTAAGAC
This sequence comes from Anurida granaria, assembly GCA_034694825.1. Classification (NCBI taxonomy): domain Eukaryota; kingdom Metazoa; phylum Arthropoda; class Collembola; order Poduromorpha; family Neanuridae; genus Anurida; species Anurida granaria. The sequence goes on from JAQIWD010000975.1 coordinate 710, forward strand.
AAATTGTTTACAGTGACGCCTGTTTTTACAGTGACGCCTGTTAAATTCCATTTGGAAAGTATGGTTAATTTTTGTTTTTTGGGTTAAGTTTAGCGTCTCAAAAGTTGCACGTAGGTGACAGGAATTTTTTGTACCCTGGTGACCTGGATTCATGAACCTAAAAGTAGAATTTCTGCATCCATTAGCGATATTCCGCAAAACTGAAGTCCTCCGGTTGCTCCAGGATCTCCAGAAATGAGAAGCTCTTCAGTGTTGATGATTATTTTGTTCCGCTTTCACCCACTTTCTCTCTCCCTTTCATTATCATCAACTCCATTCCAGTTGAGGGAACTAATTAAAATGAGACCAAAAATGAGAGTCTTCTAGGAAAATGTGGTCCAACGGAGACACAAGGACAGTTACTACTCATCCCTTTTTATTTGCTAATTACAACTGAAGTGGAAAGTAGTGGATGTCTCAAATTACTTTTTCATTATCTTGCCAAAATAACCAGCCAAAATGGGAAGGGAGAAAGTCATAATGGGCTCAAGATTCAAAAGATTTAAGTCTGTCTGAACTGAATAGGACGCGACGCGCAACAAGCTGAAATCCAAGGCCCCCCCCCGCATTCCCTTTTGCTCAGTTCTAATTAACAACACCCCCATTCAAAGGACCAGAAAAAACTTTCCCTTTGCGCTTTCTCCACTTTTCCAAGCGTTTCTTTCCAGGAAAAAGCCTTTCAATTAAAAGCTCAAAAAACTCCCCGTTTCGTTTTTTTGTTCCAAAATTGTTATTCCTCCTGCATGCTTTCACTTTGTTGCTTTTCGTATTCTTTGGCTTTTTAGGAGGACTTGAGAGACTTGCGCGTTTGTTCCGGACGAGTGCGGCTGGAGAAGTGGCTTTTGCCTCAAAAAATAAAAAAGCTTTAAAAACGGACCCGGTTCGGGGGAATTTATGGTCTCTGCTTTGTTTAATTTTCTTTCCATTAAATCAAATCCTGGAGTGCGCTGGAAGGAAGCTGGAGCCTGGGTAACTGAGCTTGGCCATAAGCTTAGTGGGGAGTAGAGTGAAAGTGGTTCCTGGAATAATCATATTCTGAATAAGATTAATATGGAGGAGTAGAGTGGGATCTCCTGTTTTCTCCCATGGGGGCTCAAACCCCACCGCTGTGGGCCGTGCCACGGTGCCCACGGTGCTCACGGTGCCTGTCATAAGTCACTATCCTCCTGGAATTCTAATCCCTTCAAAAGTGATACATGTTAAGGCCATTAAGGCCTCAGCAAGCGGTCCACGATTGTCAATTACCACCACCAATTCAATTATCGGCCCTGGAAGCAGGTGTGGGGATCAATGGGGACTAAGGAGAAAGCGCTTAAGCGCTTACTCGCTTAAGGGCTCAACGGCTAAAGGGCCCTTAAGGGTAATCGATTAGTCCTGGTTCCAGTGCTAAATGGGGACTGGAAGCGTCCAGGATTTGTAAACAGCCGAATGCTAAGCTTCGGATGGTAAATCGATGGTGGGAAGCGGTGGTAACGTCTTTTTATAGCACTTTCTTCCCAAACTTTCCACTTTCTCCGCCTCTCTTTTTGTTTGGATAAAAAGTTGTCGTTTACGGGGTAATGCTTCCAGATTGACGGATTTCTCATATCAGCACTTTTCCAAAAGCCTTTTCCGTCAGTCCAAATCCGGGGCTGAGGGTGTACCAACACGGAAACCGCGGGCCTGGTCGCTGAAAAACGGGGAAAGACGTAAACTGATTGGAAGAATCAACAGAGAAAGGGCAGACAAAGCGAGGAATGCATGGCGAAAAACATCAAAAACTAGAAGCAATTTTTGTGAATTTGCATCGAGCAGCAATTTGGAGGACAAGTGACAGGAAGTGGCAGGGGGCGGTGGAGCGACAACTTTTGGCAAACCCTTGTCTTGTCTTGTGGCGACAACCCGTCGCCCACTGGAGGCTACAACAATTGACAAATGATCAATAAGTACTGATGCGATTTTGAAAACTTGCGTGATAGAACGAGCACTTTGTGTGACCGATTGAAATCTTGGGATCCGTTTCCGGTTTCGGCGTGCCAATAATGTGAATTTGCAATTAATCAATTAATCAATTCATAACTTTATTTCGAGACACGAGGAATCGTTGCTAGTCATCAATCTTTCTGCAGAAGCTGCATTCCGTTATTTTCCTCCAGTATGCGGTTTCTGGAGAAAGTAATTGATCGACTTCCTAATCCTACACACGGATTTTAGAAGCAAAGACAAGATTTCTTCCCAACAACGGTCATCCGCTGTGCCTTTTCAATCGAATTCCGTTTTTGTTCCTGCTCCTGTTGGAGCTTCTGTTGGGTCATGAGGGGATGGGCTTCGGTGGGGCCCTTGACCTTAGCCCCTGCCTTTGAGTCCCTTATAAGCCGGAGGAGGTCAAAAAAGGCCTTGTCCACATTCTCTCGCGTTTTAGCCGAAGTCTCTACGTAGCCCACTTTCCAAGATCGGGCCATGAAATCCGCCTCTGACCTCTCGACCTTTCTCCGCTCCTTCAAGTCACTCTTATTTCCCAAAAGGAGGAAGGGGACTGCGTCCGTGTTTTTGACCCGTAAAATCTGCTCTCTAAAGGGGAGGAAAGTGAGGTCAGTGAGGTCATTATGAGGTCAAATTGAAGCAAAATTAGTTAATCGTACCCGTAATTTCGTAATTGCTTTACACCTTACCTCATTTCCTTGCATGCAGTCATAGAATTGTCTTCGGTGATGCTAAAAACTGAGAGGAATCCTTCACCGGACCGGAAGTAATTGTCCCTTATGGCAGCATAATCCTCTTGTCCTGCTGTGTCTAGGATGTCAACTTGTACTTCCTCCCCGTCTAGTATAACCTGCAGGGTTAATTGACTAATTACACAAATTACGTAATTTGGCACTTTGTACTGTTGACACGTCCGCCCGTCGCGTGCCCTTGAGCACCCGATCTCTGTAAACTTTGCAAAATTTCCTTGTGGCACTTACTTTTTTCCTGTAAGAATCCGCCTTGGTGGGCTCATAATTTTCTACAAATTCGTCATACATGAATTGGAGTGTGAGTGCACTTTTCCCAACCCCACCTGCCCCCACCATAATGATTTTATAGAGCGGGGGTGGGGCCGTGGGTTTACTGGACTCGGAAGTAGGGGAAGACTGCGTGGGGCCATTCCTAGAATCAGAAAAACAATCAGGATCAGGATCATTGAGCATTAAAAGGTCAAAGGTGAAACTTAGGCTCGATTTCATGCCATTGTTGGGGATAATTTAGGCTTTGCGTGCGTCCTACTTGCGGTCGTGGCAGTGCCCTACGTGGTGTAGTTTCGTCTTTGCAATTTATGGCGAATCTCTGCTCGAAATCTTAATCCAATCTTGGGAGACAAAAGACAACGGTGCACGTGAGAAAGGGCAACGGTGCAAGCTTAGGCTTAGGCTCCGGCACAGGAAAACCGTGGGAAAAGACCGTGAAAATGGGGTAAAAGAACAGGTGCATCCACCATCTGCCAGGGAAATACCAGGAGAAAACACCGTGTAATTGGAAAATTAAAGTGAAGCGGAAAAGTCGGCAGTATTTCAGCGTTGATTTAGATTGTTCCGCTTCATCGGCAGCGTCTTGGTTTACCTAGCGCTGTCCCTTCGTTAACTTATTTGTTACCTCAATCCCAATAATCACGTTTGTGCTAAATGAATTAACCACATGGTCGTGATCGTGGTACACACAACAATTACAACCTGCCCCAGCAGCAGTATCAACAAGTTTTGTTACCAAAATTCCTTTCTTTGTGGTTGGAATTTGGGTTAGTGGCACCTGGCACGCCTTACAGCCAGGAAGGGATTAAATCACGCAGATTTATGAAGATTAAAATCTTCAACATGCTCATCTCCGTATCATGTTTGCAATCTCGACAACAATGCCCATCCTTCCCAACAATGAGTTAACAATGACCTCCTTACCTTGAATTACTGCTGAATTTCGCCTCGCGTACAAACTTGGCAACTTTCGACCACTGGTTACTGAGTCCGTTTCCAGAGCGGAGCACAATCCGGCGACCTTCTTGAATGAACGTGACACGGAGGTCACGAACCGTTGACTGCCACGGCATCCTTCAGTTTTGGACTATCCGGAACAAGAATCTGTGATTGTTGCAACAACAATGATTGTTACAATACAACAACGCTTGGAACAACACCACAATGGTTGTTGGAATTCGTGAATACTACACACAACAATAGAAGAACTTAACTAGGGATGAAACTACTTGTTGTGATGTCTTTCCTGTAGGAATTTCTACCGTCGTCTGATTGTTGTCATTTCCTCAACAATGAGATCTTGGGTATCAAGGCGTCTTGAGGAGGAGCAGCCTTAGGAGTAAGTTATGGTAGTAAAAGGTGTATCACATCGTCATTCCAACAATGATAGGCAACAATGCGAGGGCAGAGGGTGGGGAGCAAGTACCAACAGGACGCAGGAAGTTGGAACTGACTTACAAATTCACAAACGAGTGTAAAGACTTAAGGATGTGAGGGGATGACGCATTCTTCACACCCCTGTGCTGTTGTATGTACAGTCATTTTTCGCATCATTCCATTAATTAATGAAGGCAGAATCCTTCAAAGAAGACCAACTGAGGCATGAGGTGTGTGAATTAATTAGTTTTAACAAGTTGCGGAATTTACCGGAAGTACAATGACCTTTTTCATTTCCAAAATCGGAATTCGGCAATTTTGGAAGAGAGAACTAACTGTCTGGTCTAAACGAATTGCTGGAAGGGTCAAGGGTAATGTAGTGGCTCTTAAATCAAAATTGTTCAAGTTTGCAAGTTTTTGAAAGATTTTTCAAGTTTTTGCAAGACTTTGCAGGCTATTTTTCTGCGTTTTTTTTTTTTTTTTTTTGCAAATTACCATTCACAATTGCAATTTTGTGCGAATTCTGAAAGTATCACTTTCCCCAAGAAAAACCAAGGCGCGCTGCGTCAAAGTTTGAATTTGCAAAAAAAAAACTAAAGTTAATTAATTAATTGATGTTTGTAACAATCTGCAATTAATTGCGATTGTTATTTCAATTAATTACACATTTCAGTATTTATTGCATAGTACTATAGCTTAATATTGTGGTAACAAGTCCTGCTTACCAGGGCACATTGCAACGTTTTTAACTGGTCAAAAGGTAAGAACGAGAAATTAGGTTGGATGGAATCTAACCGTGTTGTTGGCTGAATCTTTAAGTTTAAAGCTTTTAATGTGTGTGTACCGATTTGTCAACAGGTTCTTCCTGGAATTCGGAGACTACAGCGGAATTCATGGAATTCTGGGTATACACTTGTTGAAATTGTAAACAACAAGGAATGCAGTGAACCTCGTGCATGACCTTCCTTCATCATCCGTCCTCCTCGTCAGAACAATGTCACAAGCTTCTTTCCGACTCCGTTCCTTCCTAATAGGGATCTCAGTTGCATCCGTAACATGGGGATTGAGTATTTACCTCTACCTTAATCTCGCCAGTCATTCCAACGGTACTCTTCCGTCTGGCGATGGAGAGAAAGGACAGAGCCTGCCCTACATCCCTTTGAGGGATATGAGTAATCGAGCAAATTCTCTGAAACATTTTGTACCGCCAGTCCATGGATCTACTACTGAGACCAAGACGGATGGCCAATGGAAACTTAAGTTTAAGAAAATAATAGACGAGGGAACAATGTACAAGAACAGTCCTTCCCTCATGTCTGATCTCAAATCCAAAGTGAAGATACTTAATGGATTTGGTCCAAAATTAGACTTGGGAGCTCCTGGTGGTGGCTCAAATTCCAAGATTAATAATATTGAGTTGGAGAGTGTTGGATTAATCAAAACAATTGAAGAGAAGAAGGAAAGGGAACGTGGGATGAAACAGCATGCCTTCAACGCCCTAATTTCTTCAAGACTTAGCTACCGTCGAAATATTCCTGATACTCGTCATGATAGGTAAGATCTTTTCTCGATAGGTCTGCAATTCTATTGCGATAAACTATCGCCCATTAATTTTGTTGTAATTTAACGTTTCACTTTACTTCACTTTCAGATGTGCCTCCATTGAATACCCTGTGAAACTACCTTCTGCAAGTGTCATAATTTGTTTCTACAATGAAGAGTTCCATGCACTAATTCGGAGTGTCCAGACTGTCCTGGACCGTTCCAATACTCAGAATCTCTTGGAAATTATTCTTGTCGATGATTACCGTGACTTGGGTAATCAGCAATTCTTCACACATAATTAAGAGTGTTGCTCCTAACCTTGAATTTTCTCCAGGCACACTCCATGAGGAACTGGAATCGTACATTGAGAAGAATTTCCCAATTAAAGTGCGTCTCTTCAAAACGGCAAGGAGAGAGGGATTAATGCGAGCACGAATCTTTGGGGCCACGCATGCCCAAGGGGACGTTCTAGTCTTTCTAGATAGTCACATTGAGGCGAATGTCAATTGGCTGGATCCACTACTGACCCGGATTAAAGAAAATCGGACCAGAGTTGTGATCCCTATCATTGACATCATCAATCCAGAGACTTTCGAGTATACGGCGAGCCCACTAGTCAAAGTAAGACCGCAGGTTACCCCTGGGATTCGCCCAGATCAGTTCTCCAATTTCTTTGCTTGTTTACTAGGGAGGATTCAACTGGGGACTTCATTTCAAATGGGATAATGTCGATAACGCATTTTTACGCCATGGAGAAGATTTTGTGAAGCCCATCACGTAAGTTCTTATCCCATTGTAGTTCCTGTCGAGATTTCTTGGCCATGCATAGTACTCGTGCCGTGCTTCTGTTAAGGAATCGCTGATTAATCAAGAATCGCACTAAAGAATCACCTTCTGTTTGAATCTCAGGTCTCCAGCAATGGCCGGTGGACTTTTCGCAATGGACAAGTCCTATTTCCACGACCTGGGGGAGTATGACAGCGGAATGGACGTCTGGGGAGGGGAAAATATCGAATTGTCTTTACGCGTAGGGCACAAACAGTCCCCGAAATTAATTGACTACGCTTCTAATTGATCGTAATCTACAGGTATGGACTTGTGGAGGTTCCTTGGAAATCATCCCGTGCTCCCGGGTGGGTCACATTTTCAGACGGAGACGTCCTTACGGTTCCGCTCCTGGTGAGAACTCAGCTGTCAAGAATTCCCGGAGAGTCGCTGAAGTGTGGCTGGATGAATTCAAGGTAAAAATCAACATCTTCAGCCTCATTAAAATATGCACAATGTGCTAGCAGCAACCTAGTCAGCAACTGACCCGGTGTCAATTACTTCAGGAGGAATTTTACAAAATCAACCCATCGGCGCGAGACGTTTACTTTGGAGATGTGAGTGGAAGGAAGGAACTCCGGGCGAACCTCCAATGTAAGCCCTTCAAATGGTACCTGGACAACATATACCCCCAACTCCTCCCTGAGACTTCTCAGTCCAAGGCCGCCAACAATGGAACTTCGAAAGGGATCATGAAGTTGAATCCCTGGAACAAACGAAACAGGAACTACCTGAGTTCCTTCCAGCTCAATTTCTCTGGAACTAAACTCTGCCTCACAAGTGAGAAGAGTGTGACGACCAAGAATTCCGCCCTGATCGCTGCCCCGTGCCAAGCGTGGAGCAAGAAACAGGTAAACCTATTTTAGGTAAATTGACCTCAACTTGACCTAAAGCAGTGCGTTTGTTAATTTTTCGCAGCGTTGGTCGGAAACTGACAAGCATGAGTTGGTGCTCGCTGAATTACTCTGCCTGGATGGGACAAACAACAAATTACGAATATCAAAGTGTCACGAGATGATGGGCTCACAGGAATGGAAGCTCAGTTCAAAGGTCAGGTCCAGTTAGCTCACTTCCCTTCTTGTAAGATTATCAACTGATTGATTTTCGTGGTTATTTACTAGATTGATACTCCAATTTATAATGCGGCAGTTGGGCTCTGCATGGGCTTACCCGACACGGCAGGCAAGGCGCCGCTGGAAGGGACGCGCGTCTCCCTTGAGATCTGCGCTGAAAATCGTCCGTATATGAAATTCAATCTCCTTGGATACCGAGGCCTCTGAAAGGGTCTTCCGAATCTGTGCTCAATAAGGGTCACCCCCTCTAGGTGACTCTCCAGGCAACTTTCTACCCCCGAGTGAATTCTCTGGCTTTAATACTTTGGCAGCCACTTTCTAGGTTGACTATTCTGGTTGTGCTGCTGCTGTCACTCCATGACTTAATTCCGTTGTGCAATTTGTCTCAAAGTAATTACCGTGAGTATCTAATTTATCCTAATGCTATTTTCGTATTTTGATCCAATAGACTACTGAGAACAAATGAATTTGTATGCCTGAATTTGTATTTTGCCTTTTGATTGAATAGTTTCAATTGATTTCAATTAAGGAATTTCTTCACGGTTAAGCGTACTGACATCAGCGCTGTGTCAATAGGAAGCTCAGGTCAGTCTGGACTGGTAACTCCTGCGTCGGCTTTGACCTGAGGAGGTCAAAAAGTGAGGCCGTCAAATGGTTGGGATTGGAAGCGGAAATTCGGTAGTTTAGTGGGCTTACTGAATGAAGAGGCGACTTGGGTAAAGTCCTCCTAAAGTCGCCATGTCCCCTTCGACGTGAAGAAAGGAGCCTTCACGGAGTCCTAGAACTGGCGGAACCCCAGCCGGAAGTCCATGATACTCGGAAATCCGCGTTTCCCGTGTTTCCTGGAAACATTCAATAAGAGGTCGCTGAGAATGCGTCTCCATGCGAGGATGGCAAGTGACCGTGGCCTTACCCCTTTGTGGGTACTCCTCTCATCTGCGTCCAGATAGTGGGGGTTGATGTTGAACGGAACGAGGCCAAGAGCTGACAGGGAGGACGGGTGAACAATGGGCATATCGTTGGTGGTATTGATGGAAATCGTTGCAACATTCGTTCCGGCACTTGAACCCATGTAAGGAATGGAATCCTGCAATGGAGTAAAACAATTACGTCACTTTGAAACAACTTGGTAATTGGTTAAAGTGTAGGCTGTGGGGTTTACTTCAAATACACGACGTCGAATCTGTTCAATCAAATGATTCTCCTGGAGAAGCTTGAGAAGGAGGAATGTATTCCCACCGCCAACGAAGAAGGCTTGAGCGGAATTGACAGCTTCGACTGGATTACTCACTTCGTTCAATCCCGTGACCTTTAGACCCCATTTCCCCAAAGTATCCCTCACTTGGTTCGTGTAGGCTGCCTGACTCTCGACATTGGCATAAGGTACAAAGAGGACTTCCTTGACGCCATTCCTATAAAAGGAAATGAATCCAATTAATATTTTACGGATAAAAAAGCTGAGAACTTTGAATTGTCCTGATTACTTTTTGAAGAATTCCATGATGTAATCCTTTGCGTATTCCAGATATCCAGATCCATGGAGGGTCGAATTTGACAGTAAAAGGAGCTTCCGCATTTTCTTCAGCTGAAACGAAGAAATCACTTAAAACCAAGGGGATAACTGAAGAGAGAGTGAGAGCGGCGCCTGTCACTGGACAGTGATCGGTGACACGTCGACTTGAAGTGTCATGTTATGACATGCATTACTCCTATCTAATCTACCGGGATTGATAATTTCTGGAGATAAATCTTACCTTGATTAATTGTTGATTGTCAAGTGTGTTGTGATTAAACTCCCCCCGCCCAGTCCAGTTAGTTTAGTTTCATAAAAACAACAGCTGATCTTCCCGGGATTTTTCTTGAATTTTTTGGAAGAAAAGGCAAAAACAGAAGGACGAAAAGAAAAGAAGTCATTCGCTGGAGGGAGGGAGGCTGGACAGTGTTGGACACTGAGGAGAGGACACTGGAGTGTCTATGTTTGGCTGGGGACAAAAAAATAAAAGGTTAGCGACATAGGTCAAGTCATGGCTTTCATCTTTTGGCTTTGAGAGGCTTACGTAACTTTGTTGTTTTGGTACTTTCCAGCTACAGTTAATTGTATTTGATTGATCGCTGAAGAATCTTAAGTTTGGTCAAAGATGCTGGACAAACTCCCTGATTCTCTGATTCTCAGAATCCTTGAGTACTGTGAACCGCCGGACGTCTGTCACATAGGCCAACTTTCTCGGACTTTACATGACGTCTGTTCTGATCAGCTGTTATGGCGGATCATGTTTCACCGTTACTTCCAGTTACGCAAATTCCAAGCAAGACCGTTTGGTAAGGGAGGCGTAACTGCATAACCATGTGCCTTGATTGTTGGGTATTCTGTCTTAACTTTACCTTTGAATGGCAGGCCAGGGAACCTGGAAGTCAGAATTCATTCGGCTCCATGACGAAGTGCCAATCGTTGAGTGTGAGGTCTCGGTGATCCATGAAGACGAAGTCCTCCACGTTTCATTCTCACACGATGGGAAGCGATTTGCAACTGCTGGAAAGGATGCCTACATTCGGGTACTTTTGCAATAAACGCAAGCGTTCCATTTTATTTTATGATTCTTTTTCTACTGGCTTCCAGGTCTGGAATACAACGACTTGCCCAGTGGAGCTTGAATTTGCCAAGGAACTGAAGAATAGCTACCGCTGGAGATATGCACAGTTCTCACAGTTTAACGAAACGGATACGCTCTTACTGGTTTCTGGAGTAAAATCTGTCCGTGGATACAACGTGAATGGTGGAGAAATTATAATCTTTGATATGAGAAGTAAGTCAACTAACCGCTGATTCCAGTGGATTTCAAAACAACTGTGCATTGAGCTTCAGCTATTCACACGGTTGATTTCAATTAAAATTTCAGGTGGAGACTTTGTATGCCGGAGCGCGAACAGGCCGTAAGTCATGGGATTCTCAGAATTTAGATTTCTGTCACTAAATCGGTTCTTGTTGGAATGCACTGCAGGTATGACGTATTTGGAATTTGGTGCTCTGACGAATATTTCCTAACTGGAGGGCTAAAATGGCTGGCACCAGATACCAGTAAAACTGAAATTTGGCTCAACAAAGCTTCCCAAGAAACTCGTTCCGAGCACAAGGCAGTATTGAACAGTCTCTACAAGTTTTACAATATAGCGGTAAGTAGGGATTAATTACTAAAAATTCTTGTCATTCTTCAGCATTTTGTACATCAAAGTTTTAATTCTAGAGTTCTTCCATACGCACTCTGTTGGTTGCGGATGTACCTGCACTTCCAGAATTGACTCCTGGAGAGAGGGTGATTGATCTCACTGCCTGCCATTGTTCAAGGGATGCCAATCTCAACCCTTCTCCAGGATCCAGTGGGAACGCGTCTCCTACGACTAGTGAAGGTGCTCAACTGGGACGGACGAACAGGACCATTCAGGACAGAGGCAGAAGCAAACGGCGAAGTTCGGATGACGAAAACATATCCGAGCCATGCAGTTCCAAGAATTTTAAAAGTACTGACATGGACAATTACGATGAGGACGACGACGTGCTGGACAAGAGGGAGAAATTGCTCATTTTCACTTGTGGTTCCTTAACTCACACGCCTCATCAAATCGGGTTCAAGAGAATGGGCTCATGCAATTTCGAAGGGAAAGTTGACCCCGGCCCAAGCTTGTCTGAGAGAATTCAGCTCCTTGCAGAACAGAAGCGACGGAGAGCGGAAGCAGAGGCTCATGGAGCTCCTGATCCTGGATACGCAAACTACGAGCGGGTGGTTCATCTTTTTGACAAGTACGACGCCACGATTGATCTCAAAGGACACATTGTCGGCATGACGCTCTCGCCGGACCATCGCTACTTGTACGTCAACTGCCGTTCGTGGCCAGCTGGTGCAATCATTAGTGATCCCGGTGATCCTCCACCTGTTGCCCAGGAAATTGATATCCATGTGGTTGATCTCACCACATTCACGTAAGTTTCTGAAAGCCCTGCGCCTCGACACCAGACGCTGGAACCGTTAATTAATTGGGGCCTGTTGGATTTGCAGGATAATTGGAAACATGCCGACAGCCCATCGAGGCTACACTCCGAATGATGAGTGTTTCTTTCTATTTCTGGATGCAAGCGAACAGTATTTGGCCTCCGGGTCTGAAGACTTGGCTGGAGTTGTTTGGGACAGGAATTACGAGATTCCCCTCTGTCGTCTCCCGCATACTAGCGTCGTCAACTCTGTGGCCTTGAACCCAGTGAACCCCCAGATGCTTGTTAGTGGCTCTGATGATCAGAGCATCAAAGTTTGGAGGTCGAAGAGGCTCTGTCGAGAACTTGGAATTGATTACAAGGCAAGACCCCTTGGGACCTTCCTCTTCAATAATAATCGACACTAAACGTACTTAATTTAACGTCTCCAGTTATAATTTGCTGTGGACTATTAACTAATCCGCGTGCCTTGCTCATAAAGCGTTTACAAGCGCTAATTAATTGACTGAGATTTACAGACATGCAGAATGTTTGTGGAATAAAAATCTCGATCCTTCGCTGGCGAATTTGAGATCGAGAGTAATTGAATTTCATTCAAATTAAGATTAAGTTTAAACTGGCGGAGGTGCTGCTGACGGAGGCGGAGAGGATGATGGTGGACCGTGTCCACCCCCGTTGTCACCACCGTGCCCGTGACAAATTTCACAGTCGTCATCCTCGTCATCTTCGGATTCCGAGGAAGACTCGCCAAATTCCCGTGGTTTCGTGTAAATGCAACAGCCTGGAATGTTTAGATAGAGTAAGTGCCAAGTGTCAAGGTCAAGAAAGCTGGCGGCGACGCATCTTGTCCCTTGATTATATCATAGCACTTGGATATGATGACATTTTAATTTGAAACTCACATTTGGACTTCTTCTTGTTCATGCCCTCGTTGTCCACGGTTCCTGTCGTAAAGTCAACTTTCTTCTTTGATTTTGGTTTTTTCAGACGCAAAACTACTCGAGAACTTGTAGGTTCCTGAAATCATTGAGGTCAATAGGTCAATGATTACACACAAAAATTGGCACACAAACTAAAGCTTGTTTTGAATAAGTTAAGTATGAAATTGACATTGTTACCTCTGGTTCCGCCTGCTTGGTCTCGGTGACAGTGGTACTCCCGCTGCTTGTTTCGGAACAACATGCACCGCTACCGCTCGGGCCAAGGTCACGGTGGTCGCCAGATTTATCGTCTGCCATGGATAAACTTTTCAGTTTTTGACAGAAGAAAACAAGACCTGAGAAATACAAAAATATCAAATGCAACGGTTCCCTCCCTCTTTCCGTTAGGTGCTGAACAGAGTGAGACAGAATGAACAAAGGGAACAGAAATCGCTTAAGAATTTCCAATCGCTGGAATAAAACGCTTTCATGTCAACTTTATTCACTGATCGATTTAAGACAAGGACGAAGTTGAACATTTTATCTTCTAGGCACCATTTTGCATGACTAAATTAGGTCACGCGGACTGAAATTCCCGACCTTTGCCCCCAACTTGAATAGATTAACTCATAGTGACGATATTCGTCGCTCATACAGGTTTGGCAAAAGGGCTTCAAGCACAATGTGGGTCAAGATGGCAGTCAATCCCCACAGGCGAACTCCCTTGTCCTTGTTCTTATTCTCATCCTCCTCACTGGAGCTGGGGCCATCCGGTTTCGCGTATTCCCCAGGGGGATGAAAAACTTGCATATTCTTAAAAGTAGGGGCTTCAAAGGGTCCACTACTCTCGTCAAGCTTCAGCTTACGGAATACCTGCGTATGACCCCAGTTTTCTTTCTTGCAGAAATGCTGGAGAGGGATTGTAAAGACTTCCTCCACTTCATCCGGATTTACTTTCAATGTTCTCACGTCAAGCGGCTCCTTCATCAGACCAACTACCGGGGTAACGCCCATCAATGATGAAGCAGTTGGCATGGCATGAAGCACTGTCCATATTTCAATCTCATCCCGAGAAATATTCAATTCCTCTTGAGTCTCACGAAGGGCAGTGGAAATCACATCTGAATCTTCAGGATCGGCCACACCTCCGGGAAAGCAAATCTCCCCACGGTGCTTGGATAACTTGAGCGAGCGGAGCGTGAAGCACAAGGACGGTTCGCCTTTTGTATTGATGCAAAGTGGTATTAGGACAGCGGCGGATCGGAGTCGTACTACTTTCCGGACCATTTCGACCATTTTAAGTCCAGCGCACTTCTTTTGGAGGATAGCGATTGCACGGGTCTTGTTCTCTTCTGAAAATACATTCTGCAAATCCGGATGTAGTTGTGGAGTATCCGGAGAATGTGAATGTACCGTTGAGGTCATGCTGAATAGCAGGGACACTATTGGCCAAGGATCCGTCAAATATCGATTCCCTCGGAGTTGGTAACAAATTAAACGGCTGAGCTGTTGATTTTGGAAAGGATTGAGAACCATATGAGAGCAGGAAGAAATGACAGCCAATCAATTAAATCTGAATAAATTAAAAAACCAGAAAAGTAAGCATTCCTTAAAGTTGATGAGAATGACCTACCTTCAACTCCAACCGGCAACCAGGTATGGTATAACAAAACGAACAAGAAAATGTCAAATCCAATAATGTAATGTGGTCACTTCACAGGTGAGAGTTTTGGGTTCGCCGAACATTGAGTTCGGAAGGAACCCGAACCGAACTCGTACCCGAACCCGAAC
>JAQIWD010000976.1:0-15247 GCA_034694825.1 Anurida granaria
GAAGGTTAAAGAGGTAATTTTAAATTAACTTGACAAACTGTTTTCTTTTGTCTTTAGGTAGTTGAGAGTCATAGACTTATATTGATACATTTATTGTCGAGACGAGACCTTAAAATCTCATTCTACGTCGCTTGGCAGAAACTTCGCACAGGCCGTATTGTTTAATTAGTTTAGTAATGGACTTATAGAGCTTATATCCTTCAGTTATCTATTTAATTGACATTGAGACTATTGACTTGTGGGCCAAATTAACCTTCATGGATAATAAGGTCAGGCAGGGTTTAGGCGACATTGAACTTTGTGACTCGCAAAAGAGCGGAATGGTTTCTCAAACCTTAAATAAATTTGTACCTTTGCCTCCAAAATGTCTTCAAAAAGCTACAAGTGACATTGACATTGGGGTCATATTTGGAATCATCCTACCCTGGGTTGGTTTTTGTTGACTCGGCCTACTTTCCGTTCGGAGTCGTAGTGTCGTGTCGTCTTGTAGTTTGAGTTCACGGAAACGCCCGAATGAGTCAGTGGTGAGCGAATTTGTATATAAAGTATTTCCACATCCATTTATTTGGCATCCTGTGAATCGTTTATAAGTTACAACCCGAGATTTGATGAGCAGCGTTCATAGGGAGTCAAAGGTCATGCCGTGCCATTCACACAGCTTATACACCTAACTTCTAACTTCCTAATTCTACTTTGGAGTGGGAACGTGGTAGTATTCTGGTGGCGGGGTCTCAAGGACGTAAGCAGCCCCAATACTCTTCCTGCGATCAGTCACTTGAGCATAGAAGCTTTGACCCGTTGACAGGATTCTCCGGAGTTCCATTTCCATTGTAAGTTTCCCTGCCAGGATCCCATGAACTTCCATTCGATTCCAAATGACGCCTAGGGTGGAAAACAAAGATACACTAAAATTAAACGCATTCTTGTTCTCGTACCACTTTGGTAGTTTTGCAAATACCAAATGCATTGGTTGGATAATTAGAAGTTGTCAGACTTACTCATGAAAAGACTAAAGAGGAGAAGCAGCAACAAGAGGATCCTCGTAATATTCAGCACATACTCGAGGTAACTGTCAAATGCCAGCACTGTCGATACAATTAGTAGAAGCAGACTAATCGCACCCAGAACATAGTAAACTTTTTTGGAAGCGGCCAAGTGCTTCATGGCCTCGGTGCAAATTTCAATGGATTCTTCCAACGCTTCCTTTTTGGACTCGTTGGAGAAGGTGTGAGGTCCAACTGAAAGTCAAATTCAGAATGTATAAGTTGAATACTATAGAAAATTGCAAATATTCTGGCAGCTTTAGTTTTCGCAAAGGTTAACAGCGTTCTCAACGAAAAAACTTACAAGAACTTGATTTGGCAACTCGTAGACGAGCCACAACAGCCTCGTGATCCGAATAACTGAAGTTGCAGTTACTGACTAGTTTTGGAAGCGTCGTCCCACATGCAGTTGTCGTCACCTGCAGATTTAATGGAATACGAGGTAATCAAGAGTTTTTGCAAAATTTAATTTGGATTAGTGTAATCGGTCATGAGCCGAAGTGCTTACTTTGACACGGTTATTGGAATTGTAGAGGAGGTAGTCGATCCTCTTCCCAAAAGGGTTTGACTTCAGGGACGATGAGGAGGTGTAGCTATTGCCAGGAGTTTCACAAGTGTAAAAGACGTCCTGTGTTGGCACAAAACGGAAATCCATTTGTTAGAATCGGTTCCAACCAACATAGGATTGACTCCATGGTCATCCTGGAAACTTACATCATCCCCTTGCTTTGGTCGCTCAAAGTACGTGTCCTTCAATTCAGCCGTGTGTACCATGAGTCGATAGGCAAGGTCACCAGGCTCAGTGTTAAGATCCCCTCCAACGATTACGACCTTGCAAATCAAAAGATGGCGTACTCCTTGGAAGATGCACTCCGATTCAAAAATATAGGTTTTCCCGTCAAGCTTACGTCCGCTCCTTGGGAGGTGAGTCCAATGAACTGGGCAGTGTCAAAAGCCTGGGTCACGCGATGCGCCAAGTACTCGTCATTCGTCCGATCATATTCTGCATGCAACTGAAATTCAAAACAGAACCCTGACATTGAAGGAAGAGGCTCTACATAGAAATTAGAAATACGAAATGAATTGAGCAATTAAGTACATGTGTTGTGTAGAGATTGTAAATGAGGCCATTGTGAAGAACTTGGGCCAATCCAATCCCTTTCCCACCAAACCAATCTCCATGTTGAATCTAAAAAGTGTCGTAAATTAAAAATGGATAAAGTAATCAAATAGTATGTGTGAAGAGGCAAGCATTACCTTGTGTACATAACCATTAACGGCCCACTGGTGAAAAAAGGCAGAAGTTATTTGGGACTTGGACAAGATGCAAATCCCGGCACCAATAACACCGCTAGAAAGCAAAGAACAGTTAATATTCCAACTCGGTTAAAGCCAACCAACTAGCGTCCTTCCTCACACAATAGAATGTCTTCACCTGTAAAAGTAATGGGAGAATGGAAGAGCATGTTCTGTCTTGGATTTTATTCGCTCGTAATCCTCAGTCGTCCATACTTCTTGGAGGAATGCAAAATCATATTTCCCTGATGACAATTCAGCTGCAATTGCTTGCATTCGGGGAACGCGATCCTTGGAGACGCCGAAAATGCCCCTGTAGGTTAGAATTATTTATAACCTTCACCTCTTGCAACTGCAGTGCTGAGTTAATTAGATTGTTAACCAGCAATTAAGAGTGATGATATTCACTTCAGTTTCCATTCTCATCGCAGGGTCACTTGAGCTGCCTGGTCCCTTGAGCATGAGATCGTGCCGTTCTGCTCCAACAGCAAACTCCTGTGAAACCTTAAAACCAATAATTTATTCAGTTGATTTTGTGAATGCGATGCACATTTACTAATTGCTCAAACGAAGAAGATGATAAAAGTTCCCATCACACTAATTTCAATTACTTTCGTCGGGTCGTATGCTGCTGAAGTTTCAGATGTACTGTCACCCATGACGTTTTTCTAAGGGGAGCGGAGCTCACTTTGCTAATTATCTCCGGCGGCGTGTCAAGTGTGGTTTTGAGGATTTTTTAGATGTTGTGTATGATTGAGGTGTCAATTTACCACAACCAATTAAGAGGTTGAGCCTAGACACCACCACCACCGCAATTTCAAGTAAACTTGCTAGTAATCCACCTATTAATTCCGAAAACAGCTGAGTTTCCTAACTTCTTTCTGATGAGATACAGTCCAAATTGATAAGATAAGGATTCCCTACCGTGTCCTATTAATTTTGGAGAGATAAGAAATCCTACACGGCAGGCAGAGGCAAGATGGCAGGAAGCAACCGAAAAGTCAAAACAGATGATGTTGTTGACATTGACAGCTGACGCGTTTGTTCGTGTTATTGAAATGACCTTTATTTAAGCTTACCTGCACTCTCCAGCTGGTAAAAGGCTGGACAAGAAAAAGAAGAATAACCCCACAAGACAACTGATTATGCGTGGGATTAAAAATAAATGTCTTGTTTTAGATTAATCAACAGCAACAGCTGTTCGATGCGGTGCGGTGGTGGTTGCATCGTCACCCCTATTGCTTTGAAATGATACCCGCCTTCACATTAGGCTAAATGTCCTCAAGTTAAGTTATCACTAAAGGAGCAACAATACAGGAGTAACAAGTTCACATACTGTTTACGACAATTAATTGGTTAATTGATTAATTGTCACATTTTCTAGTAAATAATCCATAAAGTTTGTCACTTTTATCTCTATTTGCCCCATATCCATCTGGTGCTCAATGCCACATGGTTGGGCATTTATATAATTAAAATGAAAGTGTGGTCAATCTTTAATATTTACCGAAACAATGCAATGTTGAAAGATCGTTCATGGCATGTGTCAGGGGTCATTCTGAGTTATATTCTCGTTAGTAAGGCGTGAACTGTTCAAATGAATACCGTACGCACCCAATAATTTCTGCCCAAATTTGGTGTTGGGTTAACAGGATTTGATACGATCGATCCCGCCCAGGCCCAGGCCCAACCCTAATCGTAAATTAAATTCACAAAACACAAACACAACCGCATGCATGCACTTTTCCACTTTCACTTGTTTTGCTAAGACCTCATTTGCTTACGATTTGAGATTACAGATTACCTTCTAATTAATCGTTAAGGAAGACTTATTTCAACGTCGAACAACTTCGGGAAGGATGGCATCAAATTCCGTGCCGACAGGACAATTGATACACCAAACAAGTGTTCCAAAGGTAAGAGTAATCAATCACAATCAGACTTAATTTGTAAGTATTGTAAGGATGAAAAAGGGTCATCAATGTGTTAACAAAATGTTAAGCAGTAACAGTAGTAAGCGAAAGGGATAGGGCACTCTAGTTTTCTAGACACTTATCATCATAACCGTGCTTTTCCGGTCTGGTTTTTGTTGATGATTTAATGATTTAAGTAGGACGTTTTGAGATTGAGAATGAGATTCAGGCTTGTGTTGTTTCTGCTCTGTGATTTCAATGAATTATTATAGTAATTGTTTCTATTTCAGGTGCATTTTGCTGATGAGGAAAATTTGGTCAACATTGTCGAATTCGACGATGACCAGGACTCCAAGAAATCAAGGGAATGCTACTGGGAAATTTTTGCGAGGGACCGTGCTCGGTTCAAGGACAGAGTTGAACAGGCGGCTGAAGTTTTGAATCCAATATTTGAGATTGAACATCGTGAGAAAGTTTTTCTTAAATGTCAAACTCAAACTCATAACCATCCAACGCATTCTGGACTTTTAAACGATTCAAAAGCCATGCAGTAACTCCACTGTGTAAGTTTATCTCCAAAACCGTCTGCACTCTGAAAGATAAGGATACACAAAAATAATCAAACAGAGAAAACAATGGTAGAGATTAGGTGCTTCCAGAAAATGAACCCATGTCAGAGTTTTCCCCTTTGTCTATTATCCTTGTCCAGCTCAAGATTTGCAAATCCTTAACTTATAACATTTATGAGCATAGTGAGTTCGTTAGAATAGAATGTTTCCAAGAATCAACGAATAACAACTCTTTTTGTAATTATTTTCAGAATCCTACCAACGCTTCCGTTGCTGAATGTTTTGATAACATCACACGCATCTAGAATTTATCAAATTGAATGAAAACGGGACCGGTTGCCGGTAGTGATTATCCTGTCCTCTTTTCAAACAATTTCTTCATCTCGAGATGAATGCAACTGTGACTTTTGACTCAATTATCATTCTGTCAGCGTCCAAAGTTTGTTGAATGTATGGAGGGAGGAATCGAACCGCCAACTAAACTTCCTTGCAACAATCAAAGGTCAGTTTTTTTAATCTTTGGAACGAGGGGAGTGATGCTCATCTCGTCTTTATCCTCTTCCACATGGAAGTGGATTTTAGTGCGGGGAGAGAGCTGATTGTGTGAGATTGAGATTATGCCTATATGGCCTTCCTTCCTTAGTATTTCAATATGGAGGTGAGGCTCGTCTCGTCGAGGGAGTTTGCAATCAATTAGACTCATAGCAGAGGAGGGAGGCAGGCTAGAGAAATCTAAAGGAGAGTCAGGTGAATTTTCTCAAGAGAGCTTTATCATCATCCCCACGAGACTGCGTCTAATATTGTTTTATTCTTCTTATAACTCTCTGGGATATTATAGGAAACGCTTCGACAGCCCAGATCCTCCTCATCTCCAAGGAATCTTAAGTACAAGGAAGGACCAAAAGAGTTAAAAGGCCCCCGTCATCTTCTAAGGGAAGGGAAGGAAGGGAAAAAACTACAACAAAAGGGAATTCTACCCTCAGCAATTCTATTGTAACAGGGAGAAGAGAGAGAGAGAGCTACACAAAAAGGATATTATTATTTTTATCCCACTTTATCCGCCAGGAGCAACAAGTGGCTCAGGTTGAATTCTCTTCCTCACCTTGTCACCTTGCTCTTCTGCTTCAACTGGATTCCAAAATAAAGTAACGCTTTCATCTTGGCCACCTCCATGGTTTCCGGAAAGTGTGGTTCATCATGTTGTTGACTTGTTGTAGTGGGCTCAGTTCTCCCTTATTGTCACTTCCTACTACAAGTACTGGGATTAGAAGCAGCGTATGTTGTTGGAAAGTCAGTGGTGGTTCCTCCTCACCATCATCCCCTCCACTTGGCCAAATCCAAGACCAACACTTTCTTCCCAGTACTTTTGACGACATAGTACTTCCGCACTAGACGCTGCTACTTGTCTTGTCTGTAGTCATGGAACGGAAACCACGGAAGGGGTTCAGTTGGAGGAATTCATACTCATCAGTTCACAGTCATAACCGCCGTTCGTTGGGATTAGTCGGATTCCTACTCTCAGTATTTCAGGTGAGTCAATTAAAATTAATCAACTGGGCTAATTAATTATTATTGGAAATCTTGAACTCCATTCATGCGTTTAGTTCTTGTTAGGTTCCAGATCGAGTTTAAACGTATATAAGGGGTGTCAGACTTGCGTCGTCTTCTGGAGGCATTCAGCATTGTTGCTGGCGGAGCTAGGAAGTAGAATTGAAGCCCATTGCTATTAATTTAGAATTCCTAATTTTTTATAACGTTTTCGAGAAGGCTTAAGACTTTAGTGGGAGAAGAATGTTGGATTTTGATTCATATTTTATGATTTGAAGCAGTGAATTTTGATTCATTTTGCCATCGCCCTCCTGCCACCGTTAACAGTGACATCCACATCACGCAACAATTTTTTTTATAGTTGTTACCTCATCTATAAAAGTCACAGTGTGAGTGGGATTGCTGACTTAATGTATTTTTGTGTGTGTGCAAAGTTAGTTATTTTCTTCCTGTTATTTCATTAGAGAGAACGGAAGAAGGCGTTTCATCGCTGATTCTCCCTCATTTCCATTTCCATTCTATAATCCCCAGCAATTAACAAAATCTGCGCTTCAATTGTTTCAATTGAGGATGGAGAATGGATGGATTGCATGCAATTTTAGTAAAGTATAACATTTCTGCATCACTGACTTGTACTTGAATTTCCATTTTATTAAACCAGGAAATCCACCAAGGTGGAAATAACTGTGCGGTGGGAACTTGCCATGTAATGCGGTTTCGTCATTTACCACTCAATGAGCACGAGCACCATCTTTATTATCACAATTAAAAATCAACGTTAATTAGGATTGTGGAGGAGGGTTTAAGACGCTTTCCTCCATCGTTGAGGAGCAGCGTCACGAGCCAAAGGTTTATGACTTTTGGCTTTGCTTAAGATGTGAATTATCTCTTAAATGAAGTGAGTCATACAAGGATTCACTGGATGATCTTTTCATCAGGAGATTCTCTGGAATTTCCACCCTCTTTAATAGGTTTTAACTGGAGGGGATGATTAATCGGTTGTTTCACTCGTCATCTTCGTTTACGACGCCGTTCCATATAAGTTCATTTGTGATTGTTTTGTTCGTTTGTTTTACAGTTTGTAGAGGAGGTAATTAGATTCGCTTCAGTAGTCTCAATGAACTAGTAAAATTGGAGCATCTATTTGCAATAGTAGTGGCACTTATGTTTAGGTTTTGGTAGTAATGGTCCGCCTCGATGTCAAGTCATAATTTGTAGTTTGCAAATTGCAATTCTGGGAATAGCAATTAATTGCCACTCTTTAAGAAGTAGAAAATGAGTTGATGTGCAAAGGGCAAGTGCTCGGCAAACATTTATTCTCCAGTCACTGGCGCTGTACGCTCTCACCAACTTAAACCGTTCATTGTACTTTCTACACTTGCTACTTTCAAAATTACATTTGCAATTCATTTCTATTGGGTTGTGTGTCAATAATGTTGCTCTTAGTAAAAGTGCAAGTAGTTTTGAAAGTGATGCGAATTGGCATTGGGCTCCTGTCACTATTTGGCAATGCTTCGCCATTAGACTCGAGTAATAAGACGCGTCTGAAAAGAAGTTCTGTGACAGTAGTACCATGTTTTCGTAATGGAAGTTTAGTTGGGGATGATGATGGAGTTCTAGAAGTGATAGTCTTGTCATTTTCTCATAATTTGCTAAGGACCCAATCTTACCATTGGCGTAAAACTAAGTTGGACTCGGGCAATAAGTCGGCACCCTTAGGACCCAATGAGGTGGTTTGGCAAGATTTTGAGTTTGTTTGCTAAATTCTAATCCAATCAATTATTGATTCCAGATATGCAATGGAGCTGACCTCGCGATTCAGATCCCTGTCACAGATTTCCAGGATCCAAATGGAATGTATAGGCTCGACTATACGCCCCCAATCGGATTCCCACTGCCAAATACAACGTTCCGGGCAGTAGACATCTCCAGTGCCATAAATTTCTCAGATGGTCTTCCAGGGACCAAATATAATTTTAGAGTATACTACACAAACAACACTATCCATGATTGGCTAACCTGGACAGCGTCCATTACTACAAGTAAAGTCTTGCAAGTTATTAGAAGACATTAAGATTCAATTTGACAATGTTTTATTTGTCCCTTAGCTCCAGACCCACCCTCAAATTTATCCATCAACGTCCGGAATGGGAAAACTGTTCAATTAAATTGGGATCCACCCCAGATGGGTGGCTACACAAAGTTCAAACTCCGCCTGATTCCACTCTCAGACTTGGGATCACTTGGTCAGACGAGAAATTTCCTAGAAGAAGAACCACCTTTTGTTCTCCGGGATTTGGTCTCTGGAGCTTCCTACGAAGTCCAGCTTTACACAATTTACGAAAACAAGGAGTCAGTTGCGTATATTTCTAGGAATTTTACTACAAGTAAGTAATAATGGTATCAATGAGAATTGTTTTCAGAAACTAAGCGTGGAATTAATGGGATTGTTTATCGTGGAACGATGTTATAAAATCGTATCGTTTTTTATAGGCGTAAAGTTAATTAATGATTTGATTTTTCCGTTTGTTCCTTTCTAGAGCCAAATACTCCAGGGAGGTTTATTGTTTGGTATCGAAATGAAACGACGCTTTTGGTGTTGTGGCAGCCACCCTATCCCGCTGGAATCTTTACGCACTACAAGGTCCAAATTGAACCGCAGGATGCCATTGAGAGTGTGATTGATGTGCCGAAAGAAGGGGAACCTCCAGGCCCCGCCCAAGCTGCCTTTAACAACTTGATCCCAGGGCGTGCCTATAACATTTCCGTGGAAACTGTGAGTGAGGACCAAATCTCGGCACCTACCACTGCGCAGTATCGCACGGTCCCACTCCGTCCTGGCAACATTACGTTCGACACTGAGTCACTGACTTCTCACAGTTTTAGGGTCAAATGGCTTCCACCTGTAGGCATAAGGTAAACCAACATCGAAGCCGCCGTCCATTCGCCCCTAATTCATGTTCCGTTCTAATTTGTAGTGAATTTGATCGATACCAAGTGCAAAATCAACAAGTGAAGCATACGCCAATCAATTTAGGACGAGATCAACCCCCGACTGTCACATTTGATCAGAAACTAGAACCAGGCTTCACTTATACAGTGATCGTGAAAACTTTTTCTGGGAAAGTGGCTTCTTGGCCGATGACCGCAAATGTTACCACCCGACCGCTTCCCGTGGAGAACGTCCAAGCAGTTCAACTCCACGATGAGGCTGACACGCTCGTCACTTGGTCACCAAGTCATGAATCAAAACAAGATCATTTCAAGGTTACATTACATTTGAGAATTCACGCAGAAAATATTTTCTTACTTTCTTCTATTTTCTAATTTCTACTTGATGTTTTTAGATTACCAGTCAAGAGTCTGAAAGTTATCTTGGAGATGCTGGAAATCATCTTCTCATCAAGGAGCCAAAGTTTCTCATCTCAGCTCTAAGTCCTGCAGCCGGTCGAAATTATTCCATTGCGATCCAAGCAGTTTCGAATAACATTGAATCAGAAGAGGTCGTCATTTACCAAGTTACACGTAAGGGTTATCCGCAGTGCATACAAAGACACATGGATTCACACTGATTTGAGATCTTTGGTTGAATTGCAGGACCTTCATCTCCGATTGTTTTGGATCTCCGGGCCATTGACACGGGTCTCTTCATCTCCTGGAAGTCTGACGTCACTTCCCGCCAGGATACATACTTGATTCACTACACTCGGAACGACACGGGGGAAACTTTTAATGAAACCACGGTGGAGGGGCAAATTACGATTCGAAATAACATTTTCCCTGGAGCAGCCTACAATATTCAGCTCTACGCCATATCCCATGACCTCCTGTCCGAGAAGCACACTTACTTTCAAGCAGTTTGTAAGTTTTTGCCGAATGGAGATTTAGAGGGCGACAATTGTCTTTTCTTGAATAACTTTCTGTTTCTAGTCCCAAATCCACCACACAATCTTACGGTACTCCGTGTCTCAAACACTGCTGTGTATCTTCGCTGGTTGGCTCCCGTGAATTCTCTGTACTCGGGTTATGTCGTAAAGTACCGAACGTATGGCAACGAGTCCTCTACGGAATTGCATATCCCTGAATTCCCAACTGAGAAGGAAGTGAAGGAATTGAACCCTGGGGAACGATACATTTTCAGAGTACATTCTGTGAGCTACAAAATAGAGTCCGCCGCACCTCTTCAAGTCATCCAGACCACAAGTAAGGGAACTTGTACCTCGTTCTATTCCTTTTTTATGCTTACCTTTCGTTTCCTTTGTAATTTCATCAGAGCCGAGTAGTGTCCGATTGGCCAAACCGAGTCTAGATGCTTCAAACATAACGCTCACTTGGGATCGTCTGCCTGGACGAATTGAAGCCTACGATGTGAAGTGGAATGCCATTGACCCAATCCATAATTCAGATCCTGAGAGGGGTGACGATGGAGAATTGGTAACCAGTACCGAACTCTTGAGTGGAGAGAAAGTGGTCACCCAACAAGTATGGGAGGACGTCATACAAATCCCAATTTCACCCCTCATGTCGGGAGTAGCTTACGCTGTTGAGGTTGGCACAACTTCCTATGGAATGAAAGGGGAGAGATACCGGGTCATCATTCGAACTCGTGAGTTTAAAACGGCAAATATCCTGTAGCGAGAGATTTTAGTTGATTACTCGATTAATGTAACGATTGATGCTTTTTCCAGTGCCACTCATTACGTCCGAGATTTACATTGTGAATGACATCAGTCAGAGGACGCAGGTGACACTTCGCTATACAGCCACGCCCTCGTCCATTTCCTTATTCGATCGCTACAGATTCCAACTGTCGGACCCTTCAATTCCAGCACAGGAAGTGCTTGCAGATGACCTTCATCGGAGCGTCACGTTTCGTGATTTAGTCCAGGGCCGGCTGTACAATTTTACTGTCTGGACAGTTTCAAAGGATGTCACGAGCAGACCGAGGCTTCGACAAGATCGCCTCTGTAAGTTTATATTCACACGACATGCTTTTACGCGCTTGCACGTGATCCAAAAATCAGTTAAAATCCAGGCATTTGGTTTGATGATCATTTTATGATGAATTTCTGATAGATCCAGAGTCAATTACTCGAATCAATGCAAGTCTGATTACTCCCCGAGAAATATCGCTGGAATGGGATAAGCCCGAAGGAGATTTTGATACATTTGAGATACAGTACATTGATGCCGAGGATCGCTTCGTGGAGAACCTTACGCTCCAGCCAGCAATCACAATTTCCGGCCTGAGGCCCTTTCGGAATTACACCTTCACTGTTATCGTGCGTTCTGGGAGTGATTCCACGGTGCTTCGAAAGTCTACCCCAGTTTCTGGAATCTTTAGCACCAGGGAAAGTGTGCCAGGGAAAGTGGTCCACTTTAAAGCCATTGACGTGGAGCCGAACAATATTACTTTTGAATGGTCTTTGCCTCAAGCAGAGTACAATGGGAATCTTCTCTTTTTTCAAATTAGATATGGAATCAGGGTAAAAATTAATGAAGGCCGATCTTTATATTACGTTCCCCTTGACCTTTTTAACCCAGTCTAATTTTGTTTTGAAAAGGAGAAGCAAACTCTCAATCGTCGATTTAGTCCCACTGAGACAACTGGAACGATTACTGGACTACAGCCGGGTGTTACGTATGTCTTTGGGATTGAGGCGTATACTCGGATAGGACCAGGACCAGGAAGTCAGTTGAGCCAGAAAATGCCAATTTGGCCACCACCTCCACCGACGGACTTTCCGTCAGAAGTGCTCAAGACATCAAGTACCATCGTCGTCCGTTTCCGAAATAACTATTTCTCGAACAAGAATGGACGAGTAGAAAAGTACACGATAATTGTGAGTGAAGATGAAGAAAAGAACACGAGTGGGTTGGAACTACCGAGTTGGAGTGACGTTCAGGCCTACGACCGCTGGCCACCGTATCAGGTT
Source organism: Anurida granaria (assembly GCA_034694825.1). NCBI lineage: Eukaryota > Metazoa > Arthropoda > Collembola > Poduromorpha > Neanuridae > Anurida > Anurida granaria. Next base: position 12,306 of record JAQIWD010000976.1, read on the forward strand.
AGGTCGTTTACATTTATTTCAATCGGATTTGGTTGAGTGTAGCTTTAACTCCATTGCCTAACGCCTTATTCTTACCCATTAGGTTGTTGAGCCCTACAATCCCTTTGAAAATGGTGCCGTGGAAGACTTTGAGATTGGGACAAATCGGAGCTGTCAGCTTCAACCATCCTTGGCGACCTACTGCAATGGTCCCCTCAAGGCTGGAACTTCCTACCGGGTGAAGATCCGTGCATTTACTGCCAATGACAAATACACAGACACGGAATACTCGCAGCCCATTGTGACTGAGCATGACAACACGTGGCTCATCCTCAGTCTCGCCATCCCCATTTCCTTGGTTCTCATTTCTACCATTTGCATCCTCTACATTCGACGGAGGTGCAATGGATTCTGTGGGAGGGGTAAGAAAGGAGAGAACGGAGGTGACACGGCCTCAATTCCTGAGTCAGTCATTGATATTTCGTAAGTCAATTTTAATTCTAAGAATTGGTTAATCAGTCATGAAAAGGACGGGAGATTAATTCCGTCGATTTTGCTGTTATCCACTAGACGTCCAGTGAAATTGAAGGACTTCCCAGATCATTATCGCCACATGTCCGCAGACTCGGACTTTCGTTTCTCGGAAGAGTTTGAAGAACTGAAGCGGGTTGGGAGAGATCAGATTTGCGCAGCTGCGGATTTGTCTGTCAATCGACCCAAGAATCGTTTCACAAATATTTTGCCATATGACCACTCTCGGTTCAAACTTCAGTGCTCGGATGATGAGGACGGGAGTGACTACATCAACGCAAATTATGTCACTGTAAGCATTATCCAGTTCTCATTCATACTTTACAATTGACGACTTGAGCTGTTAATCAACAATTATTATTTATTAATTGAGAATTTGTTCGTTGTAGGGAAACAATTCACCGCGTGAGTTCATTGTTACCCAAGGGCCACTTCCATCGACTAGGGATGATTTCTGGCGAATGTGCTGGGAATCCAATTCACGTGCTATAGTCATGCTGACACGATGTGTCGAGAAAGGTAACGGGTCGTTCCCTCTTTGAACTTGACCTTAATCTTTCGGGGTTTGTTAAATCCATAAATTGTGTTTGGTAATTTCAATTTGCAGGACGTGAGAAGTGTGATCGTTACTGGCCTTACGACACTAATAAGCAGTACTTTGGGAATATTGAGGTTCAAATCCTAAACGAGAGTCGCTACCCGGATTGGAATGTTTCCGAATTTAGGATGGAGAGGGTAAGTTTATTACTTTTATGTTTACAATTAATCCTGAAGACAGGAATGAAGTTGCTGACTGAATTGAAACGTGTTTAGGGCGACCAGTGTCGATTAATGAAACATTTTCACTTCACCACGTGGCCCGATTTTGGAGTTCCAGATCCGCCACAAACTCTTGTCCGGTTTGTTCGGGCATTCCGAGAGCGAGTCCCACCTGAGCAAGAGCGAGTTCGTCCAATTATTGTCCATTGTAGTGCTGGGGTTGGTCGGTCCGGAACATTTATTGCGCTTGACCGAATTCTTCAACAAATCCGGAAATTTGACATCGTTGACATCTTTGGGATTGTTTACAGTATGAGGAGGGAGAGGGTATGCTGTGAACCAATCAGAAGTAACCAATCCACACTCTGTGACATGGCTAAACTAATTTGCTTCCATGCATAGGTTTGGATGGTCCAGACGGAGCAGCAATATATTTGTATTCATCAGTGTCTTCTGGCAGTATTAGAAGGAAAGGAAAATGATATTCCATCTCCGAGAGAACTACACGCTAACGACGCGTTTGAAGGTAATGAAGGCCCTCATTTTAATTCTAAGTATTTCAATATACTCAAACTAAAATTATTCTTAATTCCAATCCACCCCGCCTTGACACAGATGATGAAGGAATTGCCGAATCCGGAATGTAGCAGCTTATGAGTTTTGTAGGGGTTACGGAGGTCATTCCAAAAACAAGTGTCCGTCCAATCAAGCCAAAGTTTAACTTTTTTCATTTTATTTTTAAGATTATTTTTACCAAGCGGAAGTAATGTGCTTTTGTGGACTGATAAGTAAGGAGAAAATGTTAACTCGAAACTTTACCAGGTTGTATTGTATTACGTAAGAAGGCCCGTGATATTTTATACTTTTTAAATAATAATTTTAATTTTCCAATCACAAAAATTGTACACGTCTTAGAAAAACACTGCTGAACAACGTCTAAAATAACGTTTAGCGTTACTTAGCTTACTAAGTGTTCTAAGATTATTTTTGTGTCTTTCACACCCACCTGTAAATTATTCCATTGCTGTTTTTCTGGATGCCGGAGCAGCTTTGAAACTTTGAAAATTTAATTTTGAATTTTAAATTTTAATAACGACTCTTGGAATTGAAGCGGCATAGATTAATTGTATCTTAATTTTACAGAGACAAAGATGGAATTTAAAGTACAAGAGAGCCTGAACCGAGATTTCACCAATTAATTTTAAGAGGTATTGCCCTGCCGTATATTACATTAGTTAAGCCTAACCTTAATTCATTCCAATATTAAGTGCGTTTCTGGACTTCCTGCTCAATTCTCAATTGTTGGGCTCACCTCTCTTGAGCACTTCCGCCTGTCTCATCGTCCTGTGAGTGAAATCATTGCTCTACAACCCGTCACAAAATAAGGAAACTAGTAATTTAGTGTAATTCGAACATTCCCGAAAATATTTTAATGCTGACTGATTTTGAAATAAATTTTTACGAATTATAACTCGTATGTATTACGAACTCCCCATGTTGTTCCCACAAATGACAAAGTTGACATTAGCAGGGATACCAACTTTTGAATTTCATAGGATAGAAGAGGAGGTCACTGGCGCAAGTTTTCACTAATTAAATAGTATTTCCTTCAGGCCTCAATTTTAAATAATCCGGTTTATTTAGCATTGATTGTGGGCATGCGTATGCTTCCT